>CABHPP010111468.1:0-14190 GCA_902168425.1 Peromyscus attwateri | reverse complement strand
GTGCACAAATACACACACCACCCCAACGTGCACAAATACACACACCACCCCAACGTGCACAAATACACACACCACCCCAACATGCACAAATACACAGGATAAATAAACAAATATCATAAAATTATAAAAAAAATATTTTTATAAGTTCATGGGGGAGAAGACTCATGGGTGTTATGGCTGAACTGTTGTGCCCTCTCTGCCCCCAGCTTGGCTGTCTGCTGCAGGATGACATTTACAAGGCCTTTCTTCCTTGTTCACACAGATGGGTGGGCCTGCATAGACCCCGAGACTGACACTCACATGGTCTGAAGGTTCAGGTCACTTGCCTATCTAGTTCCAGGCCAACCTCAAAGCATGTAGGGGCAAGGTGATAGGCTTGTTGGACCTCTTCTTCCAAGAGGCTCTTTGCTAGAGTTGGGGTGAGGTTTGGCTGTCCCCACCAGACCCCTAGACAGCTCAGATCAGGGCCCAGTGAAAGGGTCAGTGCTGGGCATCTTAAAAACAGAAGGAATCCCAGACAGGAAGTTTTCTATTTTCTCACAACACTGGAGACAGAATTCAAGACCTTGGGCTCACTAGGCAACCACAATGGAGAGACACTCTATGTTATAGCTGGGGTGGAGCACACACAGCCAAGTAACCTTCAGGGTCACATGTTCTGGGTGAGTCAGTGGCTTGCTGAACTCTGAAAGGCTCAAGCTTAGTCCACTAAACATGTACCCAGAACATGTGTGTGCACTGTATGTATAGGTGTGCCTGTGTGTGTGTGCATGGTAGGTCTAGTTTCCATATGGAATGTGTGAGGGGCATGTTGTGTGGGGTGTAGCTGTGTCTGTGTGTGATACATGTATGTGTATCCTTGTGGGTACATCCCTCTGTGTGAGTCTGGAAGGACATGCAGAATAAAACCAAACCAAGTGAGTAGGCACTGGAGCCTAAGAGGCCAGCTGGCTCTTGGAAGCTCCCCTCTTCCATCTCTTGGCCCATCTTATGGTACTCCCACATGCGACCTCGCTGCTTCAGGAAGTTCCCAGCACCAGGCTCTCCTCATCTTTTGTCAAGTACCAGCATAGAGACACTTTCTCACACACAATAGAGCTGGCTCCCCTGGCCTGTCACATCTCCTACACTTGTGGCGCTCAGTTCAGCCTCTCCTGTCCGTTGTTCATGTCTTTCTTTTAGCTACTCTAGGTGCTGTAGATCCCTGAAGTCAGGGCCTGTGTGTCCTTCCCCAACTCTCTGTGTTCCGTGAAGTTCATTTTGTGTGATGATACCTACCATCCAAGGTGGAAACGAGCCGTTGTCCCCTGGCACGTATGGGCTGGGCAGTGTCCCAGGCCTCTCATGACCCTGCCTCCATCTGCTCTTGACACCCGCCCCCCAAATGCTGAGTAGCACCCACTGGACTTCAGAGCATCTCAGTCCTATTCTTCTGTTCACATGGCCCTGTCCCTTATGTGATTAGACCTCCTTGCTGGGATTGAAGGGAGCTGGAAACTTCTGTGTCTGCAGCCCCTCCCCACAGACCCAGAGGCATTTCCTCTAACTGGGCCTTCCAGAGAAGGCCCTAGGAATTCTGTAAAGAATGCCTATTTCATTCTGGCTCCATTCCAGCAAGGCTTTCTCGTTTGGGCTTATGGCGGCCTACCGGTGTTTAAAATCCTGTTGTACCGTCACTTCTCAATCTCATATACTACATGGGCCTGGTTTAGCCATGTCTGATAAGTGGTCTGCTAAGCCCTGGTGGTTGAAGATGCTTTGCTCTGAATCGCCAACCACCATGAAAGCAGAGTCCAGCAAGCATTTCTCTAGGAGCAGCCCACTGCCTGGTGAACTACTGGGTTTCTTCACTGAGGGGTCCTGTCTCCATCTTAGTCCGTGGACACTCTTTCCAACTCCACTTCTCCCAGTGCATAAACCTCTTCATAAGAGCTCCCAAACCAAGTGAGTGGAAAGAGCTGTTAATTGCAAGCTCAGAATGAGGCATCATAGTCTGTGGCAGTCAGAGCAAGGGCTGTCCACTCTGGACTGGCTTTGTTGAGATGCAATCAGCAAATAAGGATCCTATACATCAGGCTGGGGAGATGCCTCAGTTGGTAAAATGTGTTCCCTGTAAGCATGAGGGCCTGAGGTTAGGGTAGTGGCTCACACCTGTGATCCCAGTGTGGAGAGGTGGAGACAGGAAGACCCGTGGGCTGAGGTAGGGGCCTTACTAGGCAACAGGCCTAGCTTAATGGGTGAGCTCCAGGCCATTGAGACACCTTGTCTCAAAAAACAAGGTGTATAGCTAACTCCTGGGGAGGATATGAGGTTGTTCTCTGGTCTGTATGCATGTGTGCGCATGCACGCGCGCACACACACACACACACACACACACACACATATACACCAGTGCTAAGTGATGATAGCAAGCCTGGTGAGTTGACAGATATGTGTAGTATGGAATAAATGACCACTTCCACTAAGCTGACTGACATGGCTTTTACAGGTACCTCTGTATATGTGAGAACACTGAAGTACATTTCACGTGGAGAATCAGTATGTCCACTCGAGTCACCGTGCTGCAGTTATGTTCTGCAGACTTCTACCTCTCACACCTGAACTCCTTAACCCTCTGGCCCTCACCTCTCCATTCCTGCCCCACGCCCAGTGACGGCTCTTGCTCCGCTGACTCTGGCTTGCTAAGATTACCCCTGTGGGCGGCACCACGTAGTCTTTTTCTCTGTCTTGTTTCACTTAGCATGTCTTCCAGGTTCATGTTGTGGTTGCAAATAACAGGTTTTCCTTTTTAAAAGACTGAATAGTATTCCGTTGTGATCAGTGAACGTCACTGTCTACCATCCATCCACCCTCGGGCACCCATTTGACTCCGCGTCTTTGCTGTTTTGGAGAGTGTCTCAGTGAGCACGGGTGTGCACATGACTGAGGCTGGAATTCACCAGTGATGGGGTTGCTGGCTCACAGGGCAGTGCTATTTTTAATGTCTGTAGGAAGCTGTATGTTGTTCTCCATAATAGCCATGCTGGTTTACATTCCCACCAACCTGCCGGCCCTCAGCCCTCATCTTTTTGATAACAGGCATCCTAACAGGTGTGAGATGGTAGATCTTTGTGGTTTTAATTTGCATTTCCCTGTTAATTAGTGATGCAAACACTCCCCAGTCCCCCCCCCCCCAACCCGGTTGGCCCTTTCCCCCTTCTTTTTTTTTTTTTTTTAAGAGGCATCTCTTCTGGTTCTTTGCCAGTTTTTTTAATTGGGTTGTTTGTTCGCTTGCTTGACTCGTTTGCATCCTCACAAGTGAAAGACATGACAGTTTCCACTCGCAGTGAGTGGTCTGCACGGGGCTTGTCCCTGGCTGGGTGTGTGGTGGGGAGCAGACCCTACCTCTTCCAGGAGCACCTCTTCTTCCTGAAGCAGGAGCACATTGAGGATTCCTACTGAAAAAGACAGAATGACACAAAGGGAATCCTATACTAAGATGTGGTCCAGGAGCTGGGCGGTGGTGGCGCACGCCTTTAATCCTAGCACTGGGGAGGCAGAGCCAGGTGGACCTCTGTGAGTTCAAGGCCAGCCTGGTCTACAGAGAGAGATCCAGGACAGGCACCAAAACTACACAGAGAAACCTTGTCTCTAAAAAAAAAAAAAAAAAAAATGTGGTCCAGGGACCATAAAGAAATGTGCTTGGAGTTTAAGGATTAAGATGGACAGAGATGAGGACTCACTAGGTGACCCCACTCTGGTGAGAGGCTCTCGGTTACCTGGTCCCCTCAGCTGGCAGGAAGCTACCAGACAGAATCCCCACACCGGATAAAACCCTCAGCAGTATTGCTGTGCTGGGACATGAAGTTCAGAGTAGAGGGAACTACGGTGGGGGAGGGGGTCAGGGAGACACGCCCTCCCGAGGCTGGCAGCATGCTCCTGGCAACATGGCTGGAAGGTGGGCTCTGTCCATGTGGAGCCAAGGGACACTCACACCCCAGTGAAGATGTCCCTCCGTTGTTCCTTTCCTCTTCCTGTCCTGTCCTGTTCAAAGGACTTGACTGTTCTTTGGGCTGGGATCAGCCCGTGTCAGGGAAATTGGGGAAACAAGATCTGGAAGCTCACTTCCCAAGTAGCACAGGGCTTTCAGGGACCACCGAGATGGCTCAGTCAGTAAAGTGCTTGTCACACCAGTGTGAGACCCTATCTTTGATTCCCAGAACACAGGTAAAAGGTGAGCTGTGGGGCCAGGTATAATGGTGCATGCCTTTAATCCCAGAACTAGAGAGGAGGAGGAAGGCAGATCTTCTGAAGTGGAAACTGGCCTGATCTACATACTATTATAATCCCAGCTGAGCAAATCGGTGAGACCCAGGCCAATGCGAGACCCTGTCTCAAAATAAACAAAATAAAACAACCAAGCTGGACAGCTCCAGAGGGACAATGGCTGAAGTGTCCTCTGACCTCTACACTAGCATGCATGCATACACATGGGAAGCCCCCCCACCCCCCGCACACACACAGTGTGCACACATGTGCACATGCACATACTCACACACTACGTATACACACACATGTACACATGTGCACACTTACATCCTGGCAAGAAAAACAAGGAGGATGCTTTCAGATAGGCTTTTGATGGATCCACGTTTTTCAAAACCCATTTTGTCAGAAGTTAAGGAAAGGGAAACTTTTCTCTGTCCTCACAGTTGGGAAGGGCTCCAGCCCTTGCTGGTGGGGCGTCACTTCTGACCAATTTTGTAAGCTGGAGGCTCCAACAAGTTTGAAAGCGGTTTGTCCCCCTTGGTCAGGTTCAGGCTGCAGGACAAATGTGCTGCTCCAGCAAAGACAATGGAGGCGGGATCAACCTCTGGCTGGCTGGAAGAATGAAGCCGTCAGCTCCTTCTTATCGGTTTCTGTCTCTCTCCCTTTCCTGCCCACCATCTGCTCGGACTTTGAGCAGGAACCGCTTTGCTTGTTAAGGGGAAAGAGTTGCTTTTCGGCACAATTAATTAAGTAGGCCACCAGTGTTGCTGGCTGATGGGAGTGAGGTTTGATCAAACAGATCAGCTAATTGGTAGCGAAGACACGCTGACCATGTGAAACAGGCTGCGAGAGGAACTGGGCTGCACTGTCTTCAAAGTATCCGGTTCCACTTTGGCAGGGCATGGATGGGTCCTGTCTGAGCCCTTACCTGTCGCTGGGGAACATCCAGCTATTTGTCTCCTGTTTTGTACAGGTGTTGGTCAGATGGGGGCACCTGAGGGTGGGTCCTCAGGCTCCCCCAGGGACATGCAGCCCCTCTCCACATGCATGAAGGACACACACACACACACACACACACACAGAACTGTAACTCTGAACAGCATCTCACTTCCACGCCAGGATGCTGAGCAGCCAAGTCTCCAGGTGCCCGAGCTGTAAATTCTGTCAAATCCTGTTTGAATTGAAGTGTTTATTAGGAAGCCCCTATCATGTGACTGAGTGGATTGTGAACAGGTAGCCACATTGAATTCAGCTGGCGTGCAGCCAACTTTGCCACAGCATGCTGAGGCTGGGGGAATTCCTATGGCTGTTCTGTGTGCTGAATGTTGCTTAACAGTGACATGACCTCTTCCCTAGAAACCAGTGACAGCCCATCTCTCCCACATACTTGTGAGACAACCTAGAATGCCCTCAGACATTACCAAGAATCCCTGGGGACAGCGCTCCCTGCTTTTGTGTGCCCCTTTTTGCTTGTTCCTGGTAAGCTGAGGTGGGCCTGGAGTGTGCACTCTGCTTGAGGACTTGGTACCCTCTCTGTGTTGGCTACAGACACTCTTAAGCAGACCAGTGGGCCAGACTGCACACCCTGACCCTGCACTGCCATGGAGCAGGGCTTGCATTAGGGAAAGTTGAGTTCCAAAAACCAGCTAGAACACTGACAACCATCTTTGCTTTGCAGTATGCTTCCACATGGCTCATGTGAGCCTTTCTAACTAGAACCTCCCAGATACCTCATTTTGCAGCAGAGATCCACAGGGCTTGCCTGACCAGCACTGAGCATCATGGGATGTGTCCTTATGCCTCTTTGATTTTGCCTAGGATTTCTGCTTTGAATGATTTAAAAACTATAAGCTTGTGAAAATGAACTTAACCAATATATTTCCTCTTAATCTTTTCTCTCATAGGATCATTTGACGGTATCCTAGGGAAACCTTGCCCACCGACATTTAGATCTCATAGGATCGTTTTGACGGTCTCCTAGGGAAACCTTGCCCACCGACAGTTTTATTTAGATCATGAATACGGGTAGCTGGATGCCTGTTGTGTGTTTGTGCTCCAGGAAAGAGCAAGAGGAGGCACAAGCTTGCTTCCTCCCCAGAAGGACTTGGGATCAGTAGATTCTAACAGGATGTCTGCCTCCTGACAGCACAGGCTGGGAATTTATAAGCTCCAGGAGGGCAAGGGAAGTGTGGGAGACTGGTTTGGGGTCTAGACTACTAATGCCCAGTGTGAGCCATTGCTGACTTCTGGGGTGCAAAGCTGGGACGCTCCTTATTTCCATGTCCGGTTCCTTTTCATTCTTTTAGCAAGGACCTGCTGTCCTAGTCTACATAGGCTTGGGGTGGAGAGCTGAGCTGAAAGCTCCCGTCCCCCAGCCTCCAGCAATGCCATTGAGTGTCTCAAATCATGATTAGTTATGGTCATGGCTGGTTCTGCACAGGAATGTAGAGGTACATGAGGGTCAGAAGCACACACACACACACATGAGGGGTCACTACCATTCCAGAACTGCTTTGAGTAAGCACTGTGCTGCACACTTGAAAGCTATCAATGAAGAGGTTGGGCCTCCTGTCAAATGCTCTTCCTGAGATAACTTAAGAAAAGGCCCTTGCACCAGCCCCGGGCTTCCTGAGCAGGATGTTCCCCCTTGGTGCCACTCTGGGTGGGGCTCAGTTTCTGCTGAGCCCTGGAAGTGTGTTTCTTCCTCTTGCTGCTCTGATTTGTTCTGCGCACACACCTGTCTCTTCTGCTGACATCCTGAGCATCTCTCATGAGTCACGGTTGGGCCAGGTGCAGGGAATAACTCAGCATTCTTCATCTTCAGGAGCTGGAGGCTGAGCCGGAGGTGCTGAGCAGGCAACCTCCAGGGAGCGCCCAGGTCTGGTTAGGCAGACTGGGGACAAGAATAGCTAGTGAGTATAACTACTTCCATGGGGTGTTACCTGAACCAGAGGCTCTCTAACCAGGCACTTCTATCTCCCCTGCCCACACCCAAACCAGGGCGCACCTGGCAGGGTCTACTTGTCATAATTGGTTCGGGGTTGCCAGTAACATCTAGCAATAGGGAACAGTCTTAGAAAGACCAAACCTCAGGTCTTCATGACGCAAAGGCTCAGAAAGCCTGGGTTCAGCTGCATCTGAAAGGGAATGGGAGTCAAGCAGCTAGAGAGGGAGAAAACTGGCCCACGTGAAGGGAGCAGTTTATACAGAGGGGCTGTGTTAGGGAACACAGAAGGAGAAAAGGAAATGGAGAAATAGGTGGAAGTAGAGAGAGGGACAGATCATGATGTCGACACAGCACATGGGGAGGGTGATGGCCACACAGGCCCTTGTCACCTTGGTGGCAACAAGAGACTGTGTCTCTCTGCCGTGCTCAGAGAGCTGTCCTGTGATCTATGCTTTGCAGTCAATCCAACCAGCATGCCCTGGCTGACTCTAGCCCATTTAGCCAAGAGCCTCCTTCTCAGGGGTCTCCTGACATTTGTGCTCTCTGTGGGGCAGCTGTAGCCAGCCTGGCCTTACTTTGCATAGCCATAAGGTAGACTTTGGGAGAGTGGGAGGGGGCAGGTGGAGGAGGGCAGTGGGCTCCGTGGTCTCATTAGTGGTTGATGGAGGTCAGAGTGCTCTGGCATTTATTTAACTCTGCAAATTAGATAATAATTTCCTGGGAAATGAATGTAGTCTTCTCATTGATCCAGGGAGTTGCCCACTCTACCTGGGAGTGTGTGGAGGGGGTGGGGGTGGTGAGGCATGTTCTGCTGATTCCTAAGGCGAGGTCACCTTTTAACAACAGAGAAGGCCTTGATCATCTTTGCTTTTCTAATGTCCTTAAAATGTGGACTTTGGAATGTTAATCTGTTATATGTCTCCCTAATTAAAAAATGCAAATTGTGTGCTCAATAAAGAGAGAGATCGTGGGGGCTCTCCTATGGGGCAAAGTATGAGGAGACTCACCCACCCAGCTGCCACCTGAGGCTTCCTGGAGACTTGGCCACACCCAACTCAAGGGTGGGGGCTACCCTCAAAGAGACTAGATCATCAGATTTCTTCACAATGGACCATGAAAGTGCTACACACCTGTTCCAGGTATCAGTGACCCCATCGGTGACCCCAGTAGAATAGAGAGAACCAAGACAGCTCTCCTCCATGAGGCAGTGCTGAAGTTCCAGTGGGGTTGTCCTAAGCCCACCTACCTATGTCACATGGCTAACACACCACACCCACCTCCCCGAATGCTCACAGTGAGAGTTCAAAGGAGGGGGAGACACTTTCCAATCTCCATGTCTGTCACTTGGCTCCTCTTCAGTAGGTGTCATCGCTGGCTGTCTGCAGTCTGGTGACCCAAGTAGACAGCAAGGGTCAGCCCCTGCCCCTCATTCTGACTTCTGCTGAAGGGGTTGCATGCCTGTCTATCTGCTATAATGGGGCCTCTGCAGCCAGGCCCTCCTCCCAATCCCTGTTTCTCTCTTGACTTTTGATAGCAAAGTTCAACCCAAGGAACATCAGAACACTGAACGCAGAATGACACACAATTCATGTATTGGGAGACTATCTCAAGTAACAGCCAGTGACTGATGTTGTGTGTCATAGTTAGCTTCAGCTGTCAACTTGACATAAACTTATAGTCACCTGGGAAGAGAGACCCTCAACTGAAACATTGCCCAGATCAGATTGGCCTGTGCTGTCTCTGGGGCATTTTCTTAATCTCTAACTGATGTAGGAGGGCCTGGCCCACTGTAGGCGGTGCCATCCCTAAGCAGGTGAGCCTGGGCTGTATACATAAGGAAAAAGTAGCTGAGCAAGCAAGAAGAAGCGGGACAGAAAACCAGAGAGTAGCATCCTCCATGGCCTCTGCTTTGGTTCCTGCCTGAGTGCCTGCCCGGACTTCCCTTCACGGTTTACCTGTGAGCTACAGTCAACCCTCCCTGAAAGCTGCTCTTGGCCAGTGTTTTATTGCAGCAAGCAAAAGTCATGTTATATGGACCTGGCAGCCCCCTTCTGTCTGCCAATGTCTTCATTACTTTAGTTAATTATATTGTTTCTTTTTCTCATTGTTATGACCAAATACCCAACTGACAAGGAGCAGCTAAGAGAGGAAGTGTTCCTTTCAGCTCACATGTCAGAAGATATTCAGCCCCTCATGGCAGGAAAGGCGTGATAGCAGGACCATGACGTGCTTGATCACGTTGTGTCCACAGTCTGGAAGGAGAGAGTGAATGGGAAGTGGGCCCTTGCTATGAAGAAACTCAAGGCCCGCCCCTTATGACCAACTTCCTCCAGGAAAACTCCATTTACAAATGTTTCCACAACTTTCCAAATCAGGACCACCAGTGTGGAACCAAGTGTTCAAGCCTATGTGGGACAGTTTACATTTAAACCACAATAGCCAGTGGCTTCACAAAGGAATGAGTGCTTGCCCTAGACTCTTGGGTCGGTCCTTGGGGCCACTGGACATTCCCAGATGGAGTCAGTGTGTCTGAAGGAAGCTGTTGGTGCAGGGAAGACTTTGCTCACAGTGCTGTCTTCTGTGTCTTGTCAACCTTCATGTAGCCTTGGCCAACCTCCATCTCCTCTGCCTCCTCCTGCCTAGTGAGATCACAAGTATATGCCACCATGCCCAGCCCCAGCCCTGACTTGTAAACCCTTACATGAAGAGACTGCAAGGACCCAGCATCCATAGGCGACATTTCGTGTTGCAGGGAGGCAGGAATGGTTTCCTGTTGTGCCTGGGCTGAAGCCCTATGTGACTTTTACTCCTTGTGTGAGTTTGTTCCAAGTGTAGTCAGCAGGGCTGGAGAGGTCCTGGTTTCCTAATGTCAGGCAAAAGAGAACCAGGTCTTAAGAGACATCAGAATGGGAGACTTGTTTGGGGCAAGAAGAGGGAAGTTTGGGGACATAAAGGACCCTGGGCTCCCTTGGTGTTTGTGAGCTGCAGTTTTGGGGTGACATTGACACTTTGAGGGTAGGTGCAGAACGGGCATTGGGGCAGGACTGGCAAATGGCTGCAAAGGGTCCCCGGGAAGCAACCACTCTTGCCGCAGGCATGCTGGAGGTTTGTGAATACACAAGTGGGTCTCTGCAGCTCTGTGACCTCAAACTTCCTTCGCAAGGCTGCCTCCAGGGAGTCAATGGGCTTTGCTAGGAATTGTGGAGAAACCAGGATTGCGCGTCTCCCCTGACTTCCCATCACACAGTTGCTCTAATAGCTTTGGCCTCCCATTCTTAGGAATCCGTCCCAGGGTCTGGTTCCCGCCAGCTGCAACTGCATCCGAGTGTATCTGGGTGACAGCATTTCACTTCTGTCTCCAGAGTGAACTTCAGGTAACAGTCGGATGAGGAAAAAGACTATCTCTTGCCTATAATCTTTACTTAGAGACATTAATCCCCTCCTTCCCACAGCCATCTCCTCTGCTGTCCCTGATTTGTTTCAGGAGGGGCTTCAAAGCCCAGACTCCGTGAATATGTACTGAGCATGCAGATGACTGTGTTGACCCACAGGTAGGATGAGGCATGCAGAGTAGGAGACCTGCTTAGGGAAGACACATGATTCCCAGGAAATGCCTAGCAATTTCTCTGATATGTCAGGTAGTTTCAGAGTCTCCTGGGATCCCGCAGACTGCCTGGCCTGGTTTAAAGAGGTCAGTTTTGGCTTATCAAGTACTGGGGAGTCTGTCCTCAAACACTAATGTGAAGTGGGTGAGCATTTCAAAGATTATCAGTGTAAAAGAAACAGAATTTATGAGGACCCCATGGGACTAAACTCCCTCCAGGAGGCTTCCAGGCATTCAGGGAGTTTCTGAGACTCTGCAGTTGCCATGACTACTTAGATAAGCTGCCACCCACCATGGGTTGGGGGAAGTTCAGATTAGACCCTTCAGGACAGAGCTTTTGCTGTGGTCGTTCATAAGAGAGAGTCATAAAAATGACTTGTCTCCATTTCCCTGGAGGAAAGATTTGATATCAAGTGGAGCAGAGTCCCAGGTAAAGACGAGACATGTAACTTCTTATGACACCTCATCTCAGCCATCTTTGAACACTGCCAGACTCTGGACAGAGTGGCCTTGAGGCACAGTGGGAGAGAGCAAAGAGAGACATTCCTGCTTGCCTAAGATGTCATCTTCACGCCACCTGCATGCCAGGGACAGTTCACTGGCTTTGTGGGGTGGAGTTCCCTCAGCAGCCATGCCGCACTGGATTTCAGTGGACTCTGTGCCTCCTAATGAGCAACTCCACATCAAGGGAAGAGAAGAAGGGTGGCCTTGGGGTTCTGAGGAAGTTGTTTGCAGTGGTCTGCTAGAAGCAAATGGTTACTTTGAACTCTCATGCCTTCCCTGAAAAATTCATGTGCCTAGAAGCCTTAGGAGAAAAGGCAGAATGTTTGGCTCTGTAAAAATTGAAGGCACTGATGATCAAAAACATACCATTTAATTTTTAGAGAAAAAAAAAAGAGTAACTTACGGGAAAACATTTAATGTGTTTGAAATTTTCCTTAATAAATAAAGAGCCCTCCAAAAATAAATGAGAACAAGACTAACCATTCAGTTTGTTTGGGGCAGGGTGTTAAACAACAGCTAAGTGACACAGATCAGTAGGAAAGAAAAGAAGGTTTAGGTGTGTAAATACTGGCTTCCAGGGATCTACCTGTCATCAATCCACTCCATGGAGCCACTGCTGGGGTCCCTGGTACATGCACTGAAAGGAAGAGCATTTAATTCCGTGGGTGACACAGGACTTGATTCATAATGTCCTGTGGAAAAACAAGTTCCCTAGACAATACCCACTGGGGCCACATTGGTGGGACGCAGGGACGCAGGGAAAGCATTTCACGGAGCTGTACACCCCTCTGGAGCTGGGACAGGAAGGGGAGAGCCTTTGTTGTGGTGGTGGATTTTGTCTGGTGGGCGGGCTTTTAGTAACTGCTAATTCTTGTGGCACTGAGGGAGGGCGCTTGGCCTTGTCCATGGGGCATGAACTATTATCAGGACACCTGTCTGGCCTTATAGAGGGTGAAGCATCTTGAGTCTTATAATTCTACATCAGTGAGTACTGCTCTCAGGACACCTGCCTGAGGCCTGAGGAGTGGGTCCTGGAATCCTGGCTCCATCTCATCCATCTCCTTACAGACGGAGGTTGGGTATGCTGTTGGCTCGGAATGCCTGCTCCACCCTTACTTTGCCATTTCCAGGTGAGAGGAGAAGCTTCTCTCTCTTTCCAGTCTCTTTCCTTCATCCTGTCTTTAGCTGACAAATCTTCCCACAGCACAGGGAACTAAGCATGTGTGCTGTCAGGGGACTTGGCCACCAACGTCCCCCAGACTTGGGTTGCCTGTTGGGGGAACTGATGGCCACCAGAGAGCAACCTGCACTTCAGCTGAGAGTGATTCAAGGTGTGGTGGGCAGCTCCCTCCAAGAATACTGTGTGTCCGGCTTTGGCTGCCTGGAGCTTGTTGCTGGCTCTAGATGGCCATACCTGAAAGCTAAGGCCCAGCCAAGGGACTGGGCAGCACTGCCTGAACTAGTCCATGTGGGCCGAGAGACAAAGATGCCTCTAAGAAGCCCTTTGCCTTCTTCTGCCCCAGGAAAATGCCTCCTATTCCCTCCACAGTCATAACGTAGGTACCAGCTTGCAAGCTTGGTTTTTCTCATGGGAGGCTAGCTATGGAAGCTAACCTGACCCTGAGATGGTGGTTAGAGTCTCATAGTCTCCTGTGGTTCCGTGGGTGGCTTCTTGGTCTCCTGTGACATGGATCTTCCACATTTGTTTGGAACCATTCCCAAGAAACAAAGAGGTAAGTGTTCCCACTTTCCTATTATAGACAATTCCCAAGAGAGTTCTGGGGTACTTTGGGGCACATCTGTAGAGCAAGTTTCTAGAAGAAAGGCACACACATTTCTTAGGGTGGTGATGCTGTCAAATGCCGTTTCCCAGATGATTGTGCTCCCACAATGCCTTGGGGCCCACATCCTGTAGTGGGAAGTCTTCTGTCAGTGCTCCAACCCTACTGCCGACTCGATGGAGGGTCTTACTGGCCACATGACACCATGGAGCCATCTTCTTCTTTACCATTCTCACACCCATGCAAGCACTTGCCGCACCCTGGTGTCCTTTTCATGCTGGAGCGTGGGAAGAGCAACAAGGTGATGCCTAGACCCCCATTTTTTTTTTTTTTTTTTGGCTTTTTGAGACAGGGTTTCTCTGTGTAGCTTTGCGCCTTTGCTGGAGCTCACTTGGTAGCCCAGGCTGGCCTCGAACTCACAGAGATCCGCCTGCCTCTGCCTCCCGAGTGCTGGGATTAAAGGCGTGCGCCACCAACGCCCGGCTCGACCCCCATGTTTATGTGCCCAGCCAAACAAGCTGGATTATTTCCCTGAAACTGGAAAGTCTCCTACATTGCAGGCCAGACTGTGTCCCCAGACACAGCAATGCACCCTCCTTTTGCCTTGAATTGAACACTGAATACTTACAAGAATTCAGTGTTGGTGTTGCTTACCCAGCACATGCAAAGCCCTAGATTCAGTCTCCAGCACCACATAAAATCTGTCATCTTGGGAAGTAAGAAATGATAGTGTAACCCAGAAGGTTCCTGGTAATGCCCCAGGGACCACTTCCTCCCAGGAGGGCACTTAGCTCCACCTTCCTGCCTGGCTAAGGGATGAAGGTGGATTATTCTCTCTACATCCTTTTCGGCCTCCCCTGTGCTCCCTTGGCCACCAGAGCTGCAGCTCCTTTAAGCCTGTTTAGGGTACAGAGCCAGGCACAGCCTCTCTCTTGCCTGCCTTACAGGAGGGTGATTTATAGTTGTTTTATTATTCAGAGGCCCCGGGCCTGGGCTGATTTTGACTCTGACCTGCTACCCATGCCCACTGGGGCTGAGCTCTTCCTTGCTTAGACTCTTGGCTCTGCTACTCCTCTCAGGCTGGACTTACCTTCTCGTGGGTGCCC
>CABHPP010111467.1:0-15481 GCA_902168425.1 Peromyscus attwateri | reverse complement strand
ATACACACACACACATACATATACTTTAGATTTATTTTATTGGTGTATGTTTATGTGCATTTGTAGGCACATGCACATGAGTGGAGATCACCAAACAAATTTGAGAATCTGTTCTCTCCTTCCATCATGTAGATTTTGGGGATTGAACTCAAGTTGTCAGGCTTAGTAGCAGCTGCCTTTACACAATGAGCCATCTTGCCAGCCCTGGCCTCAGATTTCTTACTTAGTGTCTTTAGAAGCTCCAAAGGCATAGGTTGGTTTTGCTCCAATTCTGTCTAAGAAACAGCATTTAGCTTGTTAGAGACTAGCTAGCCAAATCTCTCCCTGGCTAGGACTAAATTAATATATCCAGGGTGACGTAAATGAGAGGAGAGATCTCCTACATCACCAATGGTTCCATAGAACCTAAGAGATTTCTCAAAAGAGCCCCCACTGTCTGGCACACAGCAAATGTCCCAAATGAAACAGCTTTCACGTTGCCACAGCATGTTCTATATGCATCATACGACACACAGTATAACAACGATTCCTCCCCAAACAGACCAATCCCAAAATGACTCAGAAGAGAGTACCGAAGGAAATTAATTGAGGAGCATTATCATTATGTTGAGTAAAATAGATCATATGCAGATAGACAAATATTACAGGGTTTCTTTCATTTAGGATTCTCCATTGGTACATAAAGCCATTTATTGGGTATGGGGGATGTGGTCAAGGTACATAAGATAGTTGAAACAACATGTCTGTGTGAAAATCAACATTATACAATGGATAAAATGATACTTAGCAACAGTGATCACAAGTGTTTCGTCTTCTGAAAATTTTCTGTTTAGTTCCATGGCCCACTTTTCATGGGGCTGCTTATTTTCTTCATGTTTAGGTTTTGTTTGCTTGTTTGTTTTTAAGCTCCTCATACATTCTAGACAACAATCCTGTCAGGTGAGTAGCTGTGGAACAATAAAATTTTGAAAAAAAAAAGAAAAGAGTTAATACAAATATGTAATGAATTTTATGAATTCATGAATCAGAAAAAAATCATTACTGTTTCAGGAACATGAGCTGAACTGGAAATCACAGTGTCAAGTGAAATAAACCCAGTTCAAAGAGAATGTTGTCTGCTTTTTGCACATATGTAGAACTGGAGTGTGTGTGGGGGTGGGGGAAGAGAGAGAGAGGGAGAGAGAGAGGGAGAAGGAGAGATATGAAAGTAAGAAGCAGGTCTAGGAAGAGAAGAGAGAGAGAGATTTAGAGGTAGGGGAGAAGAGAGTGGGTAATAGAACTCATGAGACATGAAAATGGAAAGGAGAAGGAAGAGAGGACCAGGGATGAAACCAGCTGTTTCCTTGGGAATGGGGAGTTCATTGTCATAGCTAGATGAGTAAGAACCAAGTATGACATGCATGAAACATCTTAATGAAACCCTTTACCTCATCTTTTGAAACAGGCCTTCAATTTGCAGAAACAGGACATGGTCAGAGAAGGAATAAAGTAACAGCAGTTTAGATTTAAGTTTAGTTATTGTTTTTCACACATCAATGGGAGAAAAAAGGACATTGCCTGCGTGTATGTTTATGTAACATGTGAGTGCAGTCCCTCCAGAGGCCAGAAAAGGGTTTGGGTCCCATGGAACTGAAGTTATAGATGGTTATGAGTCATTATATGGGCACTGGGGATCAAATGCAGGTCCTCTGCAAGAACAACCAGTGCTCTTAATCATTGAGCTATCTCTCCAGCTCTCCAGGCAACATTGAACTCTTAACTTCAGAAAAAAATATATTTGTCAAAAAGAGTAGGTAAGTGTATACCTGCCTGTAGGGACTTCACAACAAGTGGAGAGACAAAACTCACCCTTGTTTCTTTAAGTACATTTTTGTTTTGAGGTGCTAGGGATTGAACCCAGGGACTTGCACGTGTTCTAGGAGTGATCCTCAATGCAAGAGCTCTCAGCTTTGGTAAAGGGTCTCAGTGGTGTCTTTTAGTGCTAGGATCACAGGTGTGCACAACCAAGGCTGACCGGTGAAATTTTAAATGGTGATATAAATGGCTTCACCTTCTCATGTTATGTCTTTTTTTACAGAACTTACAAAATGCAACAGAAAATCATGTTTGAAACAATGTAGAACGCCCTTATTCATTACATCCCTGATTATTGTAATGTGAACCAACAAAACTTACAGTGTATGAACATTTCCAAAGTATGAATTAACCAGCATATAGCCAAAGTTAATGAATCAATCAGTACACATGCCCCATAAACACTACACTCAGGCAAAGGAAGATATTAAAACATAACTAAAGAAATTAATCGAACTTAATGTTAGAAATGGGTCTGAGTACTACAACCCCACAGGTCCAGAGAAGCTAGGAAACAAAGAGGACGCTAAAAGGGACGCATGGACTGCCTTTGGCAAAGGAAAGTAGATGAGATATCCATGAGTAAACTGGGGATGAGGGTGGGCAATAGAGGGGAGAGGATGGGGGATGAGAACATGAGGGAACAGGATGGTTGAGCTGGGGGAGGGACCGAGTGGAAGAGCAATGAAAGAGATATCTTGATAGAGGGAGACATTATGGGATAAGTTAGAAACCTGGTACTAGAGAAATTCCCAGGAATCCACAAGGACAACCCCAGATTAGACTACTAGCAATAGTGGAGAGGGTGCCTGGGCTGGCCTACTCCAGTAATCAGATTGGTGAATACCCTGTCATCATAGATCCTTCATCCAATAACTGATGGAAGCAGATGTAGAGATCCACAACTGTTGTACCCATTTTGAGAAACCGGCAGAGATCACCAAGGAGCCGTTTTCCGATGCAAGCACATAAGGGTCCTTTTATTCAGGTTCAACCTGAGCCACCACACAGCAGATGGAAGGAAATGTGGTGGTGGCCATGAACCCAGGTTAGAGAGTTTTTGTAGGGTAAAACCACAAGCCGGGAATTGGCAATTTGGGATTGGGTAGAAGGAATATGGGGCAAGGCGATTTTCTGAAACTATTGGTGTAGACTTTGGGTGCAAAACCACATTTGAAACCACTAGGTTAGACTTTTGGCAGGGAACCAAAATCCACTGAACAGGATTTTTTGGATTGTTCAGCAGGATTATCTAGGTATCTCCAAGGGCCACAGATGGCAGACAGGATGTCTGCAGGAGTATCTGGATCTTGTTAAACTTTACTTCCCTGTGTCTGTTCAAGTTGCCATGGCACATTCCTGAGATTCTTCCTAGAACTGAGTACAGCAGGTGGTCTGAGATGGTGGCCCTTTCCCTAAGATGGAGCCTGTAAAGTCAAGTCTAGACCTTCACACAACCAGAACCAAGCACCAGGCCGAGTGGACAACAGGAGTGCAGTCGAAGAGAGGGAAGAGGAATTATTCAAGCAAGGGGAGTCAAGATCATGATGGAGAAATCTACAGGGACAACTAAACCACGCTCATAGGAACTTTAGATGGACACCTGTGGAACCTGCATGGGACCAGACTAGGCCTTCTGCATACAGGAGACAGTTGTGTAGCTTGTTTTGTTTGAAGGGCCCCTGACAGTGGGATCAGGATCTATACCGTGTGCATGAGCTAGCTTTCTGGAGCCCATTACCTATGGTTGGATGCCTTGCTCACCCTTGAGGCAGTGGGGAGTGGCTTGATTTGATCCTGCCTCAACTGAATATACCAGGCTTTGCTCACTCCCCATGGGAGGCCTTACCCTTTAGGAGGAGGAGATGGAGAGGTGGGGAAAGATGGAGTGGGGAGCTGGAGGAGGGATGGGAGGGGGATCTGAGGCTGGTATGTAAAATGAATAATTTTTTTAAATAAGAAATATTTTTAGAAAAAAGGAAAGAAATGGGTCTGAGCATCTCAAGGAAATGACAAGGCAAAAATTTTACTTCTCTGTAAGTGAGCATAGCTGTGCCAAGCTCAGCATGCAAACAGACCCAGTAGGACTTTTTCCATAAAGCAAAGAGGCTAGTGTAAGGGTAGAGCTCACCTCGCTCACCTCACATGCTTATGATAATGGCTGGGTTAAAACAATGCAATTACAAGGAGAATAAAGTTTTGAGCACCAAATGAAACTTTTTTTTTAGTAGTTGACCTCAAGAATAATTGACTTTGGAGAAACTTCAATTTATACTAAGGGGCTTTTTTTTTTTATAATTTGATTTAATATTACGTATCAGCCACGGATTCCACTGTCCTCCCTCCTCCCGCCCACCCTCCCATTCCCATCTCCTCCAGGGCTAGGACTCCCCTGGGGATTCAGCTCAACCTCACAACCTGGTAGATTCAGTCCCCTCCTCCCAGGCTGTGCAAAAGTGTCCCTGCATAAGCCCCAGGTTCCAAGTAGCCAGCTTATGCACTAAGGACAGATCCCAGTCCCACTGCGTGGGTGCCTCCCAAACAGTTCAAGCTGATCTACTGTCTCACTTATCCAGAGGGCCTGATTCAGTCAGGGGCTTCTCAGCTATTGGTTCATAGTGTTTCCACTAGTTTGGCTATTTGTCCCTGTGCTTTGTCCAATCATGGTCTCAACAATTCTCACTCATATAATCCCTCCTCTTTCTCACTGATTGGGCTCCTGGAGCTCCACCTGGGGCCTGGCCGTGGATCTCTGCATCTGCTTCCATCAGTCATTGGATGGGGTTTCTAGCATGACAATTAGGGTGTTTGGCTACCCAATCACCAGAGTAGGTCAGTTCAGGCTTTCTCTCGACCATTGCCAGTAGTCTATAGCGGAGGTATCTTTATGGATTTCTGGGGACCTCTCTAGCACTTTGCTTTTTCCTATTCCCATGGGGTCTTCATTTATCATGGTCTCTTTTTCCTTGTTCTCCCCCTCTGTTCTGGGGTCTCCCGCTCCCCTAAGCTCTCTTTCCCTCGACCCTTGCCCCTCATTACCCTCCCACATCCAGTTTGCTCATGAAGATCTCATCCATTTCTCTGTCATTGGGCGATCCCTGGGTCTTTCTTAGGGTCCTGTTTTCTAGGTAGCTTCCCTGGAGTTTTGAGTAGGAGTCTACTCATCCTTTGTTTTACATCTAGTATCCTCCTATGAGTGAGTACATACCATGTTTGTCTTTCTGAGTCTGGTTACCTCACTCAAAAAATTCCATTTTTTTGAAATGGAATTCTTTCTTATTTAATCCTCTGACCAAAAAAAAATAAACAAAAGGGGGGGGGGGAGGGGGGGAGGGGGGAGGGAGAGAGAGAGAGAGAGAGAGAGAGAGAGAGAGAGAGAGAAGGAGAAGAAGAAGAAGAAGAAGAAGAAGAAGAAGAAGAAGAAGAAGACTACATTTTGTTTACATTTCCCACACTTTTTTGTACATTTAAGAATATCCAATGTGCCAGGAGTGGTGGTGCATGTCTTTAACCCAGCACTCTGGAGACAGAGGCAGGTGGATCTCCTGAAGACCAGACCAGCCAAGTCTACATAGCAAATCTCAGGCCATTTAAGGCTACTTATTTAGACCCTGTCTCAGAAGAGAAATGCCTGGGAGCAGGAGAGATGACTCAGTGGTTATAATATTGGCTGTTCTTTCAAAGGAGGCGGGTTCTATTCCCAGCATCCCTATGGTAACTCATAATCACCTTAACTCCAGTCCAAGGGATCTGTTGCTCTCTTCTGGCATACATATGGACCACAGACCTACATGCAGACAAAACAACTATACCCATGAAATGAAAATAAATCTTTAAAAATAAAAAGTCCAGTGGAGCCCTCTGTGGTGATGTTATCAATCCCTGCATCACATTTACAAAGAAAAAAAGTAAGTATATTTTATTTACCTGGCTTTAACAGATGACACCTGAGATCAACTCTATGAAGCCTAGGAGTGACTAGCCTACCATAGCTTTTGTCTGCTACCTGGGATTTTGATGTTACTAATAGCTTGTTCTGAGTGCTGGGGGTCAAACCCAGAGCCCCATACATACCAGGCAAGTGTTTTATGACCCAGCTATCTCACTAGCCCTGCTAATTATTGAACTCTTTGTTCCCAAATGTGCTCTGCCTGCCACTAGTATTTACAATGGAAGGAGAAGCCTATGTATTCCAAGAGGCTCACTGTAATCAGGAGAAAGCAGAGTACACAAAGAGAAAGCAGACAACCCTCCCCTCTATAATCCCTATACTATGAGAGTACAGAATGGAAATAGGGGAAAGCTTCCAGGAAGCAGACATTGAGCTGAAATTTGAAGAGGCAAATTCCTGTTCTGCCAGAAGGGAATGGGGTGGAGTTTGGGGGTTGGGAGAGATATCTTGGTGGTTAAGAGCACTTATTGTTCTTCTAAAGGACTTGGGTTCAATTCCAATCACCCACATAGTGGCTTATATCATCCTGTAACTCCAGTTCCATGGGTCCAATGCCCTCTTCTGGCCTCTAGGTGCACCAGGCATGCATGTGTTGCATACATGCAGACAAAACACTCATACACATATTTTTTTAAAGGAAGTCATGAGAATGATTGAGCCAAATGTAGTAACAAAAAAGACAAGGAATTTAAGACAGTTGAACGTACTCATTCCCATCTCCCTCTCCCTTCCTTCCATGCTGGCTACTCATTCCTTTCAAAAATCAGAAAGCTAGGGCAGAAGAGATGGCTCCATGGTTGAGAAGCTCAAGGAGATCTAGAATAAGGATCCAACAATCCATGTAGGCACAGCAGTCTGCCTGTAATTTAGCCTGGGAATTCAGAGATAGAGGATCCCAGAGAAAACTGAATTGCAAGACTACGTGCTTCAGCAAGCTCTGGTTTGATTTAGAGACCCTGTGATGGTTTGAAGGAGAATGCTGCCTCCCCTAGGCTCATACTGTAGGGTGAAAAGGGTCAAGGAAAAAAAAAAACACCCTGACTGGACTAGACCTGAGACCTCGGCCAAGGAAAAACATCCTGACCCTGACTTGACCCCAGGACCAGGATTTCAAATCCCACCAATCCATCAGCTTGTTCCAGAATCATGCCACTAAAATCCACCAATCTCAAGCTACCCTGGAAAGATCCATTCTCCCAAGAAACCCTCTGTAAGCTCTGTGCTCTGTTTACTTTGCTGCTGCTTCTCACCCTAGAGGCAGCCACCCTCTTGGATTCTTTTTTCTCAATAAATCTCTTGAGTGAGGTTTGTTGCGTGGTGTGACATTTTCTCTGGAGTAGAGCAGAGCTGTAATAATTCACCTGACCAGAGCAAAGCTTTGCTCTGGAAACCCTCCCCTACTGGAGCAGAGTTGCTATACTTGCACTGGGAAAACCTTTCCCTGGAACAGGGCTGTAATCTGCTACATGTACTGCAACTTTATGGTATTCCTTGGCTCCTGACTGCCAGGATACCTCTCCATCACAGGCTGCAGTACTTTCACATATAATTGAATGTTTGGTTTCCAGCAGGGGGAGCTGTCTTGGAAGGATTAAGAGATGTGGCCCTGTTGGAGGTGTGTCAGTGAGGGTGGGATTTGAGGTTTCAAAAGCCCACACCATTCCCAGTTAGCTTTCTCTGCCTTGTGCCTATGGACCAGATGTAAGGTCTCAGCTACAGTGCCATGCTTCCTTCCCTGCTGCCATGGTCCCTAACATGATGGTCATGGACTTTTTAACCCAGTGGAACCTCGAGACCCCAAATTAAATGCTTTTTCTTATAAACGTCTTTGTCAGGGCACATTGTCATGGCAATAAAAAGTCACTAAGAGAGCCTGTGTCAAAGAATGAACAATAAGAATACAAACATTGGGCTTCCACCCACACAGGGAGATATGTACACATGGACCACCCTCCAAAAAACACACCCGTACACAAATGAACCTATGTACACATGAATGTACACTATGTCCACACATACATATGAAAAAGAACAAATCAGAAACTGAAGTTGGCTTGTTGCCTTCTGATTCCTTTCTTTTATCAGCGGGCACATGGCTATCTATGATGTATAGTAGATATCGATTGTGGGGGAGAGAATGTGGAATCAAAGAGTTGGGCAGAGGCCAGACCTACCTCTCCATATTTGGCTTTGTGGTCTTAATCTTCTGTGAACCCTTAAGGCAGTGTGCATCTCTTCTGACCGCACCCTGCCCTTGCATTGTGAAGCCAAAGCAGGTAGAGTGATCTCATAGATATCATGATGCATCTCTCTCCCATTCTGCTCATCCTGGTCCTGACTGAGCCTCTTCTTCCCACACCCCTGAGTAAAGTTGCCAACTTTGTCAATCAACCTCACCAAATTCACTTGTAAAGATGGATGTAAATGGTCCCAAGTACTGGGACCTCCACAAGTCACTTGATCTGAACCCTCGCTCAACGCTGGCAAACAAGAATCTGCTACAAGAACCCTGTGGTATGGTTGGTAACAAGCTGTCAACAAAGATGTGTGCTGTGGTCATCGACATGGGCACTGGCATGTGCAAGATGGGCTTCGCAGGACAGACTCGGCCCACTTACGTTGTGGCCAACGTTGTGGGCTGTCAGCCCAAGAAACAAACCACCATAGGGCAGCCAAAGGTGGAGACATTTATTGGTGAGGCAGCCCACGCTTGCCCAGAGTTAAACCTGATGCAACCAGTTCGTAATGGTATTGTGGTGGACTGGGAAGCAGCTGAACTCATCTGGCGCCACATCCTTGAGAATGACCTCCGAGTGGTCACCCAGGACCATCCTCTGATGTTCACAGATCCGCCCTTCAGCCCTGCCAGCAACCGTGAGAAACTGGTGGAAATAGCTTTTGAGTCTCTGCACTCCCCTGCCGTATATGTGGCATCCCAATCCGTGCTGTCAGTCTATGCCAACGGACGAGTTAATGGGCTTGTGGTAGACACTGGTCACGGGGTCAGCTACACAGTGCCAGTCTTCCAAGGCTACAACCTGCCCAACGGTATACAGCGCCTAGACCTGGCGGGCCACTACTTGACTACCTTCTTGGCAGAGAAGATCTTGAGATCTAGCTTGCCGCTGAAGAAGGAAGACATGGACACCATGGAGAGCATCAAGCACCAATACTGCTATGTGGCCTCAGATTTCCAGAAAGAGCAAAGGCGCCCTGATGACAAATTCCGGCGGTGCCTGAAGCTGCCAGATGGACAGACTATCACAGTGGGGAAGGAGCTCTTCCAGTGTCCTGAACTACTATTCCATCCCCCAGAGACCTCGGGACCTTCGTCTTTGGGTCTCCCCGGCATGGTGGAACAGAGCCTCTGCATGGTGCCCCAGGAACTGCGGACCGACATGGAACAAAACGTGCTTCTGTGCGGAGGCTCCTCTCTCTTCACCGGCTTCGAAGGCCGCTTCAAGGCTGAGCTACTGCAATGTCTTAGTTCAGATGCCCACGTGGTTGTGGCGGCCCAGCCCAACAGGAACCTCTCGGTGTGGATTGGGGGGTCCATTCTGGCCTCCCTGCGTGCCTTCCAATCCCGCTGGATCCAGCGTGAGCAGTATGAGGAACAAGGTCCCCATATAGTGCACCGCAAGTGCTCTTGATTCAGCACAGGGTGGGGAGGGGTGTGGGAATAAAGCTTCCTTAAAGAGCCAGCTCTGTCCTGTCCTGTTCCATTCTCCCCCATCTCACTCACTGAAACCCACCCAGGAGCCTCAGATATGAACTCACTTGCAGACAAAGGCCACTGAAACGTCATCCTCACACATTCCTGGGTGAATCTGACCTAAAGCACCTCCCCTAATCTACACCCTTGAGACATCCCAGTTCTCACCTCTTCCACCATAACAATCCTTAACACAGTACCTTTGTCAACAAATCTCATCAACCCACCATCCGGAGATCATTACCTCATCTGTCCACCCAAGACATCATCAGGTCTGGTGAGATACACACTCACAGATTCTAGCATTTGTTACTAGTTTTTCTTAATTGCCATTCTGACTGGGATAGGATGGAAACTAAATGGTTTGCAGTTTTCCACAAGTTAATGAACTGGAATGCGTTTTCCACGTATATTGACTACTTGCATTTCATTTTGAGAACTGTTAGTTTGTTAGCCCACTTAGTAACTGGACTGTCTGATTTTTGTTTGTTTGTTTGCTTGTTTAGTTTTCTGAGTTCTTTATGTATTCTTGACATTAGTCCTCTGTCAGATGGGTCGTATGCAAAGATTTTCTTCTATACTGTGGGGTCCTTATTGACTCAATTGGTTTTTGATTTTTGTTCATTTGTTTGCTGTTCAGGAGCCTTTTAAGTTCACAAAGTCTTAACTGGAAGTTGTTGGCCTTGCTCCTGGAACAACTGGAGTCCTGTTGAGAGAGTCTTCCCCTACGCCTATATTAAATTATTTTTTCATATTTATTCTTCATGAATGTGTTGCCTGCATATTTTATGTGAATTACATGCATACCTGAAGCCCATGAATTTCAGAAATGGCCATAAATTCTCCTGGGATTGAATTTGTAGATGGTTGTAACCATGTGGGTGCTGGGAAGTGAATCCAGTTCTTTAGCGAGAGCAAGGAGTTATCTCAACTCCCGAGCCTTCTCTCTAGGCCCCAGTGTTTTCCGTAGCAGGTTATGATTGTCAACTCTTTCATTGCTCTCCCTCTGTCTCTCCCCCATGGTCCAGTCTCTCATCCCCTCCTATTCCCTCCCCTCTATTCCTCCCTCTCAGTTTGCCCAGGAGATCTTAACCCTTTCCCCTTCCTGGGGCAATCCATGTGTGGCCCCCTTGGAGTCTTCCTCTTTACCTAGCTTCTCTAGGACTGTGCATTGAAGCCCTGTTATCTTTTGTTTTGCTTCTAACATTCACTTATGAGTGAGTACACATCATGTTTGTCAAGAGATATCCTGACAGAGTGTACCATTAAGGGGATGGGGAGAAATCTGCAGCTAGGGAAAACCCCAGGAACTCACAAGATTGTCCTCAGTTAAGACTCAGCAGTGGTGGAGAGGGTGCTTGAACTAGCCTTCCCCTGCACTGAGATTGGTGTTTACCCTAATTGTCATTATAGAACCTACATTCAGTTACTGATGGAAGCAGATGCAGAGACCCATAGCCAAGCACTTGGCCAAGATCTTGGAGTTCAGTTGAAGAGAGGCAAGAAGGATTATAGGAGCAAGGGGGCTCAGAATCATGATGGGAAAAACCACAGAAATAGCTGACCCAAGCTAGTGGGAGCTCATGGACTCTGGACTGACAGCCGGGGAGCCTGCATGGGACCGAACTAGGCCTTCTGAATGTGGGTGAAAGTTGTGTGGCTTGATGTGTTTGTGGGTCCCCTGGCAATGGGACCAGGACTTACCCGGGTACACAAACTGGCTTTTTAGATCCCATTCCCTATGGTGCAATGCCTTACTCAGCCTAGATGCGGCAGGGAGTGGCTAGGTCTGGCCCCAACATGGTATAACAGCCTTACTCTCTATGAGGAGGGGATGCAGGTGGGATGGGGGTAGATGGGGGAATTGGGAGAAGAGGAGGGAGGGGGAACAGGGGATGGTATGTAAAAGGAAAGAAAATCTTTTAATAATAAAAATTATATATATATATATATATATAAAATAAATAGATAAAGTAAAAGATTCTGAGAAAAAGCAAATTCATCAGTTATGATTCAGTAAACAATGTTATTGACAGCTACATTAAGTAAATGATAATAAATTTCTGGCTTCTAGTGAAAGTGAAGGTCTTTGATGGCCTTGGGTTGATAAACATCTAATTTAATTCTTATACATACAGCTCTCTGGCATTATTTTTAGTTTCATTTTATTTTAAGTGTATGAGTGTTTTGCTTGCATACATTGATATGTACCATGTCAGTGCCTGGTGTCCACAGAAGACAGAAGGGAGAGTCAGATCCCCTGGAATTGGAATTATGGATGGGTGTGAGTCACTATGTGGGTGGTGGAAGTCAAACTCTGGTTTTCTTCAAGTATAACAAATGCTCTTAATCTCTGAACATCTCTCTAGCTCCCCACCCCCTCTTTGAGACAGCTTCTCTCTGCACTGCCCTGGTTGGCCTGGAACTTCTTATATAGATGAGGATGGTCTTGAAATCATAGAGATCCACCTGCATCTGCCTCCTGAGTGTTGGAACTAAAGGTGCAAGCTACCACACCCAACTCAGCTATTCATTTTTACCAACACCATTTCTTAGAGAGACTATCACAGTGATAATGGGCATCTGCAGAGAAACATCATGTATCAGCTGTGAACTGAGCCATTATGCACATGAACTCACAGGAGATTCGAATACATGCACAAGATTTATACACAAATTAACTATAATTAGACAAAAAAATCTTTCCAGGAAAGATAAGAGTTCACACATTAAAAACAAGAGGTATTTCCAGCTACTGTTGTGTTCTAAATATTAAACACAGGGCTGCTTTCCAGCCACTACTGGCTTCTAAGATGAGCATAAACAGGCCGGGCGGTGGTGGCGCACGCCTTTAATCCCAGCACTCGGGAGGCAGAGCCAGGCGGATCTCTGTGAGTTCGAGGCCAGCCTGGGCTACCAAGTGAGTTCCAGGAAAGGCGCAAAGCTACATGGAGAAACCCTGTCTCCAAAAAACCAAAAAAAAAAAAAAGATGAGCATAAACAAAGGATGAAATCAATGATGTAGGTGAATGGATCATTGGAGGGTACTGATCTGTTGGAAACAAGGGTCAGGGAAGGAGGTCATGTTTTGTAACTCAAATAATAGTTTCTCATGGTAAATGATGAATTGGATATTAATGGACCATGAATCAGCATGAGTCAGGGAGTCTGGATTTTGCCTGATTATTTGTTCTCCACTCAGTGCAGATCACAGGTCCTGATTGAGTACCTGTATCTGTGACTGGTAGAGCATGGGTCTGACTGTGCATTCTCTGTGCATGATGGGTGCTCTACAAGTGAGGCTGTTTTTCCCTGATTTGGACTTTGGAATGGAATATCCAGATTATACATGAGTTCTGACTGCCATGGGTCCTACAAGAACCTTAGCTTCACATCTAACTATAGATCTTTTGAGACACACCACTGAAAACACTTTTAATGGTGTTCAGACAAATGGCTTGTTGATAGTGGCCTGGGACCAAATATGTCCAGCATGGATTCCTCCCCAGAGCCTTAATGTATGGGTATGTGAGTAACATCATTGCTCCTGAGGCTGAGATGACCTCAGACCTCATTTTTTCAACCAGAAATGCAGAACAATGAAGCAGAGAGTGAATGTCCCAGATATTTTCAGTGGAGTAAAGCCACACGGAAAGAAAGGAACTGGGGGCAGACAAGTGATATCTTTAGTGGGCAACAATAATAAAATAACACCACAATGATGTAATAATAATAATAATGATGATGATAATAATAATTGCATGTGCTGCCAACATTTCCCAGAAATAGATGGTGCTGCCTGTCACAGATGCTAACATTTCACAGTGGGTGACTGGTGCTGCCTGCTGCAGCTGCTCACGCTACACAGTAGGGATAGGTTTGAAAACTAGGTCACTTTTGACCTGACTGAAGATATGTGTCTTTGCTATTTTCAATTCTTTCATTCCTTGCCATTTATACCACATCCACCTGTCTTTCCATCTTTCAGGAATTTTCTGTGAACATATTTGCATGCTGTTACTACTCTGTGCAGAGCTTCTGATCTCAAACTCCTAGCGGACGATGGGGAAATTCTCAGTGACAATTACTTTTTCCCTGGGGTGCAGGAGTGGGGGCAGGATGAAGACTGTTCAAGAGATGCTTCAGTATGGGCATGGAAACCACTGCAGGGCTGTTCCCAGAATGAAGAACATTCAACTCTGCACGCACAAGCTCACAGTCAAGGATCAGGTTTGGGGGTGATGTGTCAGATATATGAAATGATTAAGAAACAGAAGAACTGGGAGGCTCTGGTAGCACTGAGTTAACCAGGTTTGTGTTTAAACCTGTTCTGTGAAATCAGATATGAGATCAGGATGAGGGCAGTGGCGACATTGACAGTGACCAGATATGTACACTGGCCAAACTGAATTAGTACTATTCACACTAAAATTAAACAAAGGGGAAGAAACAAAGACAGTGAGATCTGCTTGAAAACAAGCCCAGGAGAATCTCTGTAATCCATATGAAGAGCAAATCTTTGTACTTCATGAAGCAGAGTGCCCTCCTGTGCCCCTAGACCTTGTCACTGGACACACAGAATGGAGGCTGTTTTGTTCTGTCTGTGGGAAGCTAATTTGGGCTGTGTGCAATTCCCTCCTCTTTTTGCAGCTTGGGGATGAATTAGCCTCAAAATCTTGCTACGTCCAGAACTGCACATAAGAAACTTTTGTCTCCAAAACCAGAAAGAATATAGTTGCAGTTTCTTGCATTTTTCATGTCCAGGTTGTACTTGGTCCTCTGTTTATTAAGGATGAATGGAACACCAGGCCAAAGGAATATTTTCATATGTAAATTCTTCCAGTACAAATGCAAAAGGTACTTTACAGTTTCAGAGGTTCAGTCCATTATCATCATTCTGGGGAATATGGTAGCATGTGGGTAGATGAGGTGCTGGAGGAATAGCTGAGAGCCCTACATCTTGCAGGCAACATCTAGAAATTCATCTTTTTCTTTTGGTGGAACACAGCTTTGTCTTTTGTTTTTAAAAGTATGTCTTTATGATGTTCTGAGTTTTGTTGCTGTCTTTTGGAATGTCCTTTTCTTTTTTTTTTTTTTCTCAAGGCAAGCTTTATTTTTCAGAACACAAACAGAATATCACATAACAACTGTGAAAAAACAAATCCTTGGGCTATATAAGCATATGTGGTGCTGCTCAGTCATATATATAATAGTTCCACATTTTTTTTCTCTTTTAGGAAACAACATACAGTTTTCTACAGTGGGTAAAACAATTTACATTCCTACCAATGACATCATGTTGTTGCTTCTATTCAGTTTCCTTGCTAGGTAACACAGGTACCCTGATAATCCATTGTGATTTTGATTTGCATTTCCCTGACAACAATTGACACTGAACACTTATTCATAACTTGGCCACCATTTCTGGCCACCTTGTCATTTTGACAAGGCAGCTACTCAGTTCTTTTGTGCATTAATTTATTTATTTATTTTTTTAATTCTATGACATAGCCTTTATTTAACTTGTTCTTCCATTACCTAATGTGTTCCCAGATAAACATACTATTGCTCCTTTACACTCTCCAGTGTCTGCTCATATCTCACCTTCTCACAAAGGCCATCTGTAGCCTTTTCATACAGCCAGCAATGGTTATTTCACATTATATTCTACCTCTCTACCTACAGCATCTAAAACAGTACCTGGAAACATCTACTCAATAAACATACAAAGCAACAAAACATACTGTACTATTTTCCTGTGAGTAATTCTTCAGTCACCTTTACTTACATATACTATATACGCATATATGAAACTGGTTTATCATCGCACTAAGTGTTTCTTCCCAATCGGGCCTCTCTCGGGGGTGAACATTTCTATATAGCTCTGGAACAAAATCATCCTCTTCAGACTGTATTGAGGACTTCATCTTCCTTCTTTAGGTTGGATTTTTCCTTCTAGTGCT
>CABHPP010111466.1:13814-55141 GCA_902168425.1 Peromyscus attwateri | reverse complement strand
CTTTATTCATGAATGTCTCTAAAAGGTACGTTTGTTAATAGAATTTGATAGGCCTACCTGATGTTAAAGAGTTGTGCCAAGCTGGTTCTAGCCTCAGAGCCTCAGAAAACATAGGCTTTTACATTCAAGTCACTTACCCATTTCTTGTGAACTCTCTGGTCTGGCATCTCAATGGTATTGTAGGTAATATAGTCTGGTGGTGATTCAGACACAGAGAGGACAGGGTGAGCCATCTTTCTACCACTATTTACAGGTTCCGGTTGCCATATGAGACAAAAATGATTGAAGAATTAAAAAACTTTATTAAAGAATTTACCAGAAGAAAAGAATTCCAAGAGCAATGCCTAGTCTTATTGTAACTTATTATGCTGTGCTTGGTTTATATACATTGGAGGTCTGCTCTTTTTTGAAGGTAAACAGGAGGAATAGATCTGTGGGAGAAGGAAGGTGAAGTAGAGGACTGGGGAGGATAGGTGGAGGGGAAATTGCAGTTAGGATGCATTATATGAGAGAAGAATAAAAGAAAAATAAATATTAAAAAAATAATTTACAGGAAGCTGTACTACAGAGCCAAGCTCCCAATAATCATGTGAGTGAAGAATCCTTAGGAGATAGCCAATATTCCAGGGTATATATGGTAGGTTTTATCCCAAATCTGAGGATAGAAGTAGGGGGAACATAAGTTATACTTTGAATAATGATTGTTGGCAAGGAATATTCATTTTGCTGATGTGTCAAGAAGACTACAAGATCAAGAGCCATGTTTTGTTTAATCTCAGCTCAGCGAGGAAGGTTTGTATTCCACTCCTGGAGAACACATGGCATTTAAGGTACAAGTTCATGAATTTGCCTTCTTTCTCCACTTGCTATTTTGTGTTTTTCACATTTATCTCCTCTTTTTTCTTTTAGAATAGTTGGATTCTATTATCACAGAGCTGCACACTCTTCTATCAAGGAATTACTTGTTTACATTTTCACACTGCAGCTTCCATCTTTTTTATTTAATTGCCAAATTGGGGAATTTGAGTCAGGTTTACAGAGCCCTCTAACAAAGGAAGGACCTCTGTCTATCACACAAAGAATCAGCCTACAGTGCCAATTGTTTCTCTATGTCTGCATTCAGAGAAGCCATTAGGGCTCTAAGGGGAAGTGGCAATTAGCACTCATAAAGAGCAAGGCCCCTTAAGGTAGGAACCATTATCTTGTTGAGGAAGAAATACTATCCTGCTTTTGTACCTGGGTCTTGTCAAGAAAATGGTTTCTCTGAGCTTTGTGTTCATCTGTTTGCATTATTCCCATGGTTACAACTAGTAAATATTGTCAGAGTACTGCCCATGAGGATGGTACTGTACTTGGTGCTTGACAGCATATAAAGAAAACATCCACAGATAAAACATTTTTTTAAATTACTTTATATAAATAAGAAGCACAGAACCAATACTTGTGGGTCTAAGCCTACTCAAATCACACTCATTAGAATAAACTTACGAGTACCCTGGAGAATGGATGAAGTCCTAACTGAATTAGTGTTGTTGACAAGGGCATGGACATGTTAAGGTCCCCACAGAAATGGTAAATATTTCCATCTGTGCAAAATACATATGACAAGCCTTCCTCTGTTCTAAGTAGGCATGCTGATGAAGGGCTAACCTTTATCTAAAACCTGTGTGTATGCAAGAACTATCAACCACATCTCCCTCCTCCTTGATATTTACAGTCTGTGCATGCTCACTAAAGAAACCTCCTACCCAAACTAGCTAACCTCTTGTCCCTTGTGTTGTACATAATCAATATGCTGAACTTCTGGTGTGCATAGTAGCTGCCTTGCATCGGAGTGAGCACAGCTTACCCCATTGAAAATTTTCTGTATGTGTGTTTGTTGTTTCTTCAGTTTCTGATATTTCTTTGCTCCTGTGTCACTCCAGTCATATTTCTAGGACTCAGCTGTGCTGCACACCACAATACAGACTATTATATTTAAATGATTACTTGTTATAAAAACAGAAGCAAAAATTTCTGATCAGAGAGGGGAGGTGGAGGGAGTGAGGAGGAGTGGAGGGAGGAGAAACTGTGATTAGGATGCATTGTATGAGAGAAGAAATTGTTTTTTTTAAAAAAGATAAGAAAGGCATGTTGTTTCTTCTGGGAACCCAATAAAGATCTGGAAGGCCTTTTTGACAAAATGCTGCCAGAGTAATTTTACACTGTTCTTGTCAGGTTAGTCAACACCAGTGTTCCAAAGTTGGGGGAATTATCTTACTCAAGGCAGAATTCCATTGGATAAGTCTTAGAAATTTTAGAGTTCTGTAAAGAAATAACACAATTACAATGATCTTAGTTTGATTATTATGGGAGGATTTTCTGCAATAGAGATTTGATGGATGGCATCAAAGCCAAATCCAGACCATTTTCCTTCATTGTTATCATCCTAAGTTAAAAGTTTCTGCTTCATGTATTTTATATTTCCTTCATGTACCAGAGAAAGGAATAAAAGAGAAAGTATATGATATTCACAATTTCTGTTGAAAATTTGACTCAGAGAGTATCCAGGTAGCCTGGTAAATACTGAGGAAAAATGTGTAGTGTTTCCAGTTATACAATGAACCTGTACGTTTTACTTCATGAGGTTACTATAAATTCTGATATAAATTATATGTAGGATGTGTGGAAAGTAAATTCTAGAATATGGGTTACCAATTTAGTTAAATATTGGTAATAATGATCAAAATCCTGATAAACATGATGATGTGAATAAATGCTGCAAGCTGCAATAATATGAAGTAGGACTTCAGCTGATTATGATAAGCTAATACCTGGAAGAACCCAAGGACCTTCCAGAAGTCAAGCTGAAGCTTGAGGAGTCTTGGTGACATTATCTCTTGACTATTATCCATTTCCTCCATGAAATTTCTTGTGTGCTATCATAGCTTTTTCGTTCAATTCCTTTTCTAAGAACAGTGTGTTGATCATTTATTGGGCACCATTTCCCCTCTACTAAAGGAATATTTAGATAACTTTCTGTGCTAATAGCAGTACACAGTCAGAACCTCAGTTTCAAGTGTCCCTGTAATTATTGGTCATTAGCTACATCCTGCCAGAACCATTCTCCTGGATGAATAAATCTTATCTGAGGAACTTCCCAGAGTTTCTAAACAACAGACCATCTGTAGAGAAGGCAAAGATCTACAATGACAATTGCCTAGGCCAGGCAAACATGCTAATTAAGTTTAACTTTCTCCTTTTCCAAATCTATCTCTAGTTTTAGATCTCCTTTTAACAATTACCGGGTGCATCTAGCTGTGATGGAAGTTGCCTACCTAGCCAAGCTGCCTAGCTGCCAAGCACACTTTCCTCCCCCTGCCAGAAAACGGCAGATAGCTTGGACAGACAGGAAAAAAGAAGACAATTTTATTTTCACCAATGACCTAGTGACTTATAGGTTCTATAGGTTCTTAACATTTCAACTAAACACTTCTAAGAATATAGTTTGAGCACATAAATCCCCTTTGTTTAAATGTCAACCAAATTTAGTCCTTAGGTGATTCATTTCCCCATTAGTCACTTCCCTTTTGGATTGCAGATGACAGCTGACAATTACTGGTCTTTTGTGTGAATCTTATTGTCCCTCCTTTTGACCATGAGGAAATTCAAGTCTGGTGACCTTGCCTTAGCCAGAGCATTGCTATTGCATGGGTATATAACTGTAAACCTCAGAGACTTGAGGGGAATGAGATTAGAGGAAGAAGAGGGAACTAGATGGGAGGAGAACTAGATTGAAGGACTAGAAGAAAGAACTAGAAGAATGAGAGGAAGATGAGGAAGAGCCAGGTTGGGAAGAACAAGATGAGGTAGAACAGGATGAGAGAGAAGGTGATGGGAGAGGAGCTAAGATGGGAAAGAACTAGATGGATGAATTTAGATGGGGCAGAAATAGATGAAAGAATTAAGATAGAACTTTGAGAGTATAGCAGACAAATGTAGAGAGAAATCCAGCAAGAAAGGAGCTTAATAAGAGAGCAGAATAGAGGCTGTGTAGAGAGAACTGACTCAGAAGAATAAAGTGAATGGACTAAAGAATTTCGTGTATGTAGATTCATTTCTTATCGTTTAAGATTAGATTATCAGCTAATTGTAGATTCTTCCATAGACCCAGGGAGAGGACTATTGAGGGACTGGACACCAATAGTCCCAATTACTTTTTTTATGGGTAGAGAAGAGTGTCATTTTATTTTATTTTTATTAAATATTTTTATTTTATAATTAATTTAATTTTACATATCAGCCACAGATTCCCCTGTCCTTCCTCCTCCTACCCTCAGCCTTCCCCCCAATCCTCCTCCCATTTCCACCTCCTCCAAGGCAAGGTCTCCCTTTGGGAGTCAGCCCAGCCTGGTAGATTCAGTTGAGGCAGGTCCAGTCCCCTCTTCCCTGCACCAAGGTTGAGCAAAGTGTCTCAGCATAGGCCCTAGGTTCCAAATAGCCAGCCCATGCACCAAGGACAGGTCCTGGTCCCACTGCCCGGGGGCCTCTTAAAGAGTTCAAGCTAATCTACTGTCTCACTTATCCAGAGGGCCTGGTCCAGTTTCATAGGAGTTCCTCAGCTATTGGGTCACAGTTCATGTGTTTCCACTAGTTTGGCTATTTGTCCCTGTGCTTTTCCAATCATGGTCTCCATATCTCTTGCTCATATAATCCCTCCTCTCTCTCACCAATTGGACTCCTGCAGTTCCACCTGGAGCTTGGCTGTGGATCTCTGCATCTGCTTCCATCAGTTGCTGGATGAGAGTTCTATCATGACAGTTAGTGTGTTTGGCCATCCAATCACCAGAGTAGGTCAGCTCAGGCAATCTCTTGACCATTGCAAGTAGTCTATAGTGGAGGTATCTTTGTGGATTTCTGGGAACCTCTCTAGAACTCTGCTTTTTCCTATTCCCATGGAGTCTTCATTTATCATGGTATCTCTTTCCTTGTTCTCCCACTCTGTTCCTCATCCAGCTGGGACCTCCTCCTGAAGAAAGAAATTGAAGAAGATGTTAGAAAATGGAAATATCTCCCATGCTCAGGGATAGGTAGGATTAACATAGTAAAAATGATAATCTTACCAAAAACAATCTACAGATTCAATGCAATCCCCATCGAAATCCCAACACAATTCTTCACAGACCTGGAAAGAACAATACTGAACTTCATATGGAAAAACAAAAAACCCAGGATAGCCAAAAGAATCCTGTACAATAACACAACCTCTGGAGACATCACAATCCCTGACTTCAAGCTCTACTATAGAGCTACAGTAATAAAAACAGATTGGTACTGGCATAAAAACCGACATGCGGACCAATGGAACCAAACTGAAGACCCTGATATTAATACTCACATCTATGAACATATGATTTTCAACAAAGGAGCCAAAACTGTACAATGGAAAAAAGAAAGCATCTTCAACAAATGGTGCCAGCATAACTGGATGTCAACATGTAGAAGACTGCAAATAGATCCATATCTGTCACCTTGCACAAAACTTAGGTCCAAGTAGATCAAAGACCTCAACATAAATCCACTTACTCTGAACCTGATAGAAGAGGAAATAGGAAGTAGTCTTGAATGCACTGGTACCAGAGATCACTTCCTAAATATAACACCAGTAGCACAGACACTGAGAGAAACAATTAATAAATGGGACCTCTTGAAACTGAGAAGCTTTTGTAGGACAAAAGACATGTTCAATAAGACAAAACGACAGCCTACAGAATGGGAAAAGATCTTCATCAACCCCACATCTGACAGAGGGCTAATATCCAGAATATATAAAGAACTCAAGAAATTAGACATCAAAATACCCAACAGTCCAATTAAAAAATGGTTATAGAGCTAAACAGAGAATTTTCAACAGAAGAAGCTCAAATGGCTGAAAGACATTTAAGGAATTGTTCAACATCCTTAGTCATCAGGGAAATGCAAATCAAAATGACTCTGAGATACCATCTTACACCCGTCAGAATGGCTAAGATTAAAAACACTGAAGACAGCTTATGTTGGAGAGGATGTGGAGCAAGGGGAACACTCCTCCACTGTTGGTGGAAATGCAAACTTGTACAACCACTTTGGAAATCAGTATGACGCTTTCTTAGAAAACTGGGAATCAACCTCCCTCAAGACCCAGCTATACGACTCTTGGGCATATACCCAAGGAATGCTCAATCATACCACAAGGACACATGCTCAACTATGTTCATAGCAGCATTGTTTGTAATAGCCAGAACCTGGAAACAACCTAGATGCCCTTCAACTGAAGAATGGATAAAGGAAATATGGTACATATACACAATGGAGTACTACTCAGCAGAGAAAAACAATGACAGCATGAGGTTTGCAGGCAAATGGATGAAACTAGAAAATATCATCCTGAGTGAGGTAACCTAGACTCAGAAAGACAAACATGGTATGTACTCACTTATAAGTGGATACTAGATGTAAAGGAGAGGATAACCAGACTCTAACTCACAACTCCAGGGAGGCTACCTAATAAAGAAGACCCTAAGAAAAACACAGGGATCATCCAGTGACAGATAAATGGATGAGATCTACATGAGCAAACTGGGGGTGAGGGGGAGTAATGGAGGGCAAGAGTTGGGGGAAAGAGAGCTTAGGTGAATGGGAGGTCCCAGCTGGATCAGGAACAGAGTGGGAGAACAAGGAATAGTCCCCATTAAATAATGTCACCTTAAATTTGTCAGGATAATAATTTTGTATTTAGACACAACCCAAGCAAATTTTGAAATAACAGATCAGGCCACATGGTACTTAAGAAGTGAGATTTAGTTCAAATTTTCAAAGAATAAAATTTTTTAATCACTATATGTAGGCATGGACTTGAGGCCATCTCTTTTTCTGTAAGAAGTTAAATTTCTAGAAATTATGTCATCACAATGTTTTTTTTAATCATAAGACACATGGGCAATGGTATGAATTGTAATATTGTTTGGGAGGGAATAACATACATCCTGAGGCCTTCATCAGTATGGGCGAGTGGATTTTTAAATGTGTTGAGATTTGTCTAACATTAGAATGATTTTCATGTGTTGAAATTAAGGTTTTGACAGGTGAGTATTGTAGTTGTGGTAGGAGCATCTTTATGATGTGTTGACTCAGACTATCTTAGACATTATGACTGCACTTTCAGGGATCATTTGTGCAGTTTGAAGTATATAGACCTTAGGTATCTTCCTCAAGTTTGTACTAGGATGGTCCTGAAACCAATGTGTTAATGTAAACATGCAATTTAATGAGAAGACCTTATAAAGTCTGATATTGACAGGGTGGCCTAGGGCTGCAGAGTCCCAACAGCTTCAACAGCTCAACATTTCCTGTTGTCTCTGATGAGAATCCACCATTTTCATGAGATTACCATAGTCTTAAAGCAATAATGTTGGTGTTATATATACCAAAAACAATGTACTAAGTAAAGAATAGAAGGAATACTGAAAAATATTTCTTCCATTGAATTTTCATTGTTGCATTACCTCATTTAAAAATACAGACAAGAGATTTAATGTAGAAAGCATATAAATTGGAATTTCAAGAATATTCTGAAGTTTGAGGTATCAAATAATTAGTTTTGAAAAAAGAACTTCATTCACCAACATCCACTACTTTGTCAATTATAAGACAACTGAGAAGCAAATTACCATAATATTTTCACTTGTGCCTAGCATTGGAGGAAATCTCAGAATATCCAGTAGAAATGGAATCTCAGGATAGAGAGATCTATGCATGCTATTTCAGTACATTTCAAGGCCTGCAAGATCGGCACCATGAATGTGGGTCTATTGCAACTACAGCATGCTTGACATGATTGAAAGATAGGGAAAGACAGGGAGAAAGACAAACATAAAAGGGAAGATAGTGAGAAAGGAATGAAGGAAGGAAGAGAGGAAGATAAGCAGAGTGGAAGGATATGTGGAAAGAAAATGTAAGATGAGATAATTTATGTGGATAGATCAATGATAAAAGATAGATAGATAGATAGATAGATAGATAGATAGATAGATAGATAGATAGATGGATGGATGGATGGATGGATGGATAGATAGATAGATAGATAGATGGATGGATGGATGGATGGATGGATGGATGGATGGATGGATGGATGGATAGATAGATAGATAGATAGATAGATAGATAGATAGATAGATAGACAGTTAGATGACAAATAGATGATAGTGCCAGACTTGTTCTGAATAAATTTTCACTCATTCTGTGAGAACGTAGACTACAATTGAAATGCTGGAAACCATTGTGGTTGCCCCTCAAAGAATTGTTCATGTGATCTATCCTGGTCTGTAGACAGCCTGTATAAATGAAAATACATATTAAAGAAAATTCAAGTAAAAAAATATCCTAGAACAATGAATCATAGTAGCCTAAATTAACACTGATTGAAGAATACATAAGTGAAATGTGTACTCATAGACTGAGAATTTTAAGTAACAAAATGAGGTGTTGATATATACCACAGTATGAATAATTTTAAATTATTAAATCAAGTGAACACTCAAGACATAAAATAGGGTATTTTACCATTTTATTTTTATGTAGGAAGCATCATAATATTTTACTGTGATATTAATGAGATAATAGTTTTCATCTCAAAGTGAATAATTTAATGTTTTATGGTATGTTTGAAAGATTATATATACTTCCATTGATGTGTCCAGTTTTACAATATTACCATCAGTTCTAAAGATACCTAATGTTTATTCTCCACAATTCTCTTTTATCCTTTTCCATAGTCTGTTCTTATCCTATAAATTTGTATGTTCTAAAAATCATGCTTGGAGAAAATCAATCTTGGAGTCTTATTCTGATCTGTAGAAAATAGAATGAATATATATATATATATATATATATATATATATATATATATAGAGAGAGAGAGAGAGAGAGAGAGAGAGAGAGAGAGAGATGCAGATGCATATACAGTGTCATGGGGTTGCTCGAGTTGGAAGTCATCCCTGTTTCTTAGGTTCTGGCAGCCATAGATATCAAGGCACTGATGAAAATTATTCCTGTGGTGGTGTTCTTTTATTTCCTAGAGGGGAATTTTAGAAGAATAACAGTGAGTTGCCAAGTCTGGTTCTGAGGATTTTACAAATGCTCCTTTTATTAAATTCTATTAAATTCCATAACAGTTTTCAAACTCCAGAGCAGGTCAGAACTGATGTAGGGCCTTGAGAAAACTTTAATATCTGGATAAAATTTCCCCAGGGTATGATTCAGTAGGTGCAGAATACATTTCAGAAATGTGTTTTCCTATCTGTTCTGAAGTATGATGCTACTGACCATGAACTCATAGGAATGAATCATTGTGTAGATTATAAACTGCCTTATATGCCTAACTTTACACATGGAGATGTTTACAGTAGTGGTTGTTGATAGAAAGTGCTGCCAGATAATTTATAATGTGGAAAATAACTTTAATGCACATCATACCTACAATCTTTACAAATGGAAGATGAGCTATAGATTAATCAACCTCATCCCTGACCCTGTCTTCATTAACTTTTTGACAAACTATAAGAAGTCACAGCTCCAAGAAAGCAGACACCACCCACCACCCACCACCCACTAAACCCCTTCAAGACAGCCCAACATCCCCAGACTGTGGCTGTGGTGATATATTGTGTACCCTAATAAAATTTAGCTGAAGATCAGGGGACAAAACAAGCCACTAGATTAAACAGAGGCCAGGAAGTGGTGGCCCACAACTTCAATCCTAGAACTCAGGAGGCAGAGGTCCATCTGGACCTCTGTAAGTTTAAAGGCACCCTAGACTACATGGGATTGATGCAGTCTAGGAGAGGAACAAGCTATGCAGTGGTGGCACACACCTTTAATCCCATGCATTTGCTTGTATAGTCACATGCCTTTAATCACAGTACTAAGAACAAAGTGATATGGCTGGGTGGGGAAAGGTATATAAGGCATGAGGAGATAGAAACTGAAGCATTTTTAGGCTGAGGAATTCTAGACATAAGATGTGGCAGTGGCTTGTTCCCTTGTCTCTCTAATCTTTCAGCATTTATGCCAATATCTGGCTCCAGGTTTTTTATAAGACCTTTAGAAATTTGAACAACATCTGGTGCCCAGCTTCTGGGGCACAAGTTCATGAAAAAGCCACAAGCTCAGGCCAGAGCTACACAAGACCAGAATCTCCACTTCATCTTGGGTGGGAGTCCCTACCCAACTGGCTAAGTTTTTGTTGCAGCTTCTATGCAGCAAACTCCATGTTTTTGGGCTCCAAAAACCACAGGAGTTAGGTGCTTTCAATGCATTCCCTTGGGAAGACAGATGGCTCTCTAGTTTCTTCTCTTTGACTTTCTCTGAGTCCCTCCTCAGGCTGCTGCCCCACCATCATCTAAATCATTATTGTCAGCAGATTTGATGAGTCAATTGGGATTTTTTGAAGGGAGGAATTAATTAAAAGAAAGTTTTTCCCCCACATTAAAAATGAAAAGCATTTTTATAATTGAAGGAGTTATGTCTCTCTTTGATAATACAATTGATGGCATGAAAATGGAATAATTAAATGAGAGGATAATTAATTTAGATGGGATTGACATAATACCAAGTATAAACATTATTGGATTGATCATTCTTATATTATCCCTAAAAAAAGTTGGTTTATATGAGTGCCAAGTTGGTTGATATGAGTGCCAAGATACAAGTCTTAGAAAAACTTATTAAAACAGATCATAGAGATATTCAGACCCAGACAGAATAATTTAAAAGAGAACCAATCTCAACATTGCATTATAAGGTTACAGAGAAACAACCTAAGGCTTTCAAACAGCCAACCTAAATTTATCCAATAACCTTACAGAAAATGCCAAATGATAGATCTCAAGGCTGTGTAAGAGCTTATCGGACTCCTGTGTAAATGTTAGATTTGAGGAGATTCAAAGAAGCAATAGTCTCTTAGGGCATCCACTCATCTTTCATGAAGCAGATGTTAAACTCATAGTCAACTTGTAATAAAATAATCCCTCAAGAACGGAGAGATTTGGTTACAGCAGTCTTAGAGGCTGGTCCCCATTTACAATGGAGGATCTGGTGGAAAGATGAGGCTAAGACCATCAAACGATGAAGTAGGGCTAGCGGTATGGAAAATCAACTTCTTGGAGAACACAATTATGCTGATATACATAGACAATCTTTACATTATGACCACACCCTAGCTTTATGCTGCATGGTAGACTTGAATGCTTGGGATAGAACTGAAGAAGTAGAAAAAGAAAACTGAATCATTTACTAAAGTTATACAGGGCCCAAAAGAAACCTTCACTGATTTCTTACAAAGATTGACTTCAGCAGTAAATAGAATGATACAAAATTCAGAAGCTAGACAGATAATAGCTGAATCTCTGGCTTTTTAAAATATTAATGCACAATACAAAGGGGTAATTTGTCCACTAAAGGCAAGATCAGCACTCTTGGAGGAATGGATCCAAGATACAATAATTATTGAATCTCATGATCATGATGATGCTTGGATACGAGAGGTGATTTCCAGAGGATTGAAGAAAAATAATAATGTCAAATGTTTCAATTATGGTAAACAAGGTCACCCAAAAAGGAACTGTAAACAGGAAATTCCTAGAAACAATGTTTTTGCTAAGAATAATCCCAACAGAATGTTCCTTCCCTCTGTATTATACAGAAGATGTGGCAAAGACAGACTTTGGACTGACAAATGTAGATCAACAAGGGACAGACAAAGTAATCCTTTGCCTTTGCCATCAGGAAACTCCCTGAGGGGCCTCTTATAGGCCCCCATGTCAAATTAAGTTCAGTCCTTTCCTGTCACCATGGAAGAAACTCCTTCACAGAGCAATTAAATAACCAAATGCCTATTGTTAAAAAAAAAACATAAAACAAAATTTTTGGCAACCTTCTATGAATGAACAAAGATTAAACCTAAACATATGAATAAATGACATTTTCATTGAAGGTCTTGTAGACAATGGTGTGGATGTAACAATAATTGCACCAGAATCTTGGCATCCAAATTGGCCTCTTCAGTTCAACTTTTAGGGATTGGAACATTATCCCAAGTTAAACAGAGTGTAAGATTGGTCGAATGTATAGGGCCAGAAGGACAGAGAGGAAAATTAAAGCCATATGTGGCTAATATAGCTAGTAATTTATGGGGACATAATTTGTTACAGCAATGGAATACCCAGATTAACATTCCTCCAATCTCAGAAACAAACCATAAACTAACATGTAGCTAAAGTTTTCCTGCCTGGCCCACGGTCAGGATAAATCTCTCTCACCTGCCAGTCCCACAGCCGCTCAGACCCAACCAAGGAAACACAGAGACTTCTATTGCTTATAAACTGTATGGCCGTGGCAGGCTTCTTGCTAACTGTCCTTATATCTTAAGTTATCCATTTCCATAAATCTATACCTTGCCACATGGCTCGTGGCTTACCGGCATCTTCACATGCTGCTTGTCCTGGCAGTTGCTGGCTGGCAGGCTGGCAGGCAGTCTCCTTCTGCCTTCCTGCTCTTTTAATTCTCTCTGTTAGTCCCGCCTACTTCCTGCCTAGCCACTGGCCAATCAGTGCTTTATTAGCAACACATTTGCCATACAGAATATCCCACAGCACTAACACATGTTTCTGGGGAAAATATCAGAAGGTATAAAGAGCAGCCACCAGCCATCCAGATTGTACAAGAATGGGGCACAACAGCTACTAATCTTTCAGATACCAATAGCCCTACCTTTAAAATGGTTATCAGAGAAGCCTGTATGGGTTCATCAATAGCCTTTAACAACAGAGAAACTACAGGCCTTAGAATAGTTGGTACAAGAGCAGTTAAATGCTCAGTCTATTGAAGAATCAACCCTTGGAATTCTGTATTTGGAATTAAAAAGAAATCTAGTAGGTGGAGAATGGTAACAAGTCTAAGAACTGTTAATGAGGTATTCAGCCAATGGGCTTTATACAATCTGGAATTCCTTTGCCTACTCTGTTACCTAAAGGATGGCCTCTTATGGTTATCCACTTAAAAGACTATCTCTTCTCAATACCCTTACAAGATAAAGACAAGGAAAAATTTACCTTCACAGTGCCTACTTAAAATAATTCTCAGCCTGATAAGAGATATCAATGGAAGGTTCTCCCACAGAGAATGTTAAATATCCCAAACTTGTGCCAATATTTTGTATGACAGCCATTGGAAGTAATACATAAACAATTTCCTCAATCTATAGTTTACCATTACATGGATGATATTTTACTAGCTGATTCAAATGTAGATACAAATGCAGAAAGAATGTTTGAAGAAGTAAAGAAAATTTTGCCTTGTTGGGGATTACAAATTGCTCCTGAAAAGATACAAAGAGGAGATTCTATTAATTATTTTGGATATAAAATAGGTCTACAAAAAAATTAGACCCCAAACGCTGCAAATTAGGAGAGATTGATTAGGACTCCTAATGACTTTCAAAGATTATTAGGAGACATTTCCAATCTATGAATCACTATTGGGGTAAAGAATGAGAAACTGAGTAATTTGTTCAAAAACCTTAGAGGGTGACAAGGACTTAATGAGAATTATCAGCTGAAGCTGAGAGAGAATTGGCTTTGGTGGAAAAGAAAATACAAGATGCCCATGTGGATTGTTTGGATTCAAAGCTTGATTGCATTTGGTTATTTTACCCTTTAAGCATTCTTCTACATGAATGTTAATGCAGAGGGAAGATATTATATTGGAATGGGTATTTCTACCAAATAAACAGAGGAAAAAAAATTAAAAACTTATATGGAAATGATCTCTGACTTGATTTTAAAAGGAAAACTGAGACTTTTCAATTAGTAGGAATAGACCCAGCAGAAACTGTAATACGTTTAAAGAATGATGAAATTGACAAATTATGGGCAGAAAGTGAATCTTGGCAAAGAGCTTGCAGTAATTTTTTGGGAGAGATTAACGACAAATATCCCCAAAGCAATATAATTCAACTTATAAAGAGAACTAACTAGATCCTGCCTCGAATTGTATGGGAAACATTGTTATTTGTTTTTTGGCTTTCTTGGGGTCTTGTCTCCCAGCTTCCAAAGAATTACAATGCCTTGCCTTAGTTTGGCTTAGTTTCTTGCCAGGTTTCCTTAACTTAACTTATCCCATCTATCTTTTACCTCTAGGATTTTCCCATTCTCTTATGTCTGTAAATCTTACTTTTACTCCTCAGTGGCTTGTTGTGTAGCTGGGTGTCTGGGCCCCTGAAGTCCTCCCTCTCTGGCTCCTAGCTCTCTATATCCTCCAGTTTTCTCCTTCTATAGATACTCTCTGGCTGCCAGTCTCACCTACCCTTTCTCCTGCCTTGCTATTGGCCAGTTCTTTATTAAATAATCAGGTGTTTTACACAGGTATAGAACACAGCTTCACAAAGATAAACAACTGCAATATAAGCAAAAGTAACATACCTTATAATAATATTCTACTACAAAACACCAGTATCTGGAGCCCCTACATTTTATGTTTATGCAAACCAAAAAGGAAAGGAAGGTTACAAATCAGAAAATCTAAGCAAAGTGGTTCAAACTCTTTACAATTCTGTTCAAAATAGGAATTATATACCATTCTGATGGTATTAATGGATTTTTTGGTAAACTTTCAACATAGTTACTGACTCTCATTATGCAGAAAGTGTGGTCTTACACATTGAAACTGCTGAATTTATCCCTGATGAGTCAGAATTAACTTAGTTATTTATTCAGTTACAAGATATAATCAGGAATAGGAATTATCCACTATATATAACTCATGTTAAATTCTATACAGGTCTGCCAAGACTACTAGCACAAGGTAATAATGAGACTGATCAACTATTGATAGGAAATATGCTAGAGGCCTCAGAATTTCATAAAAATCATGTCAATAATAAGGGTTTAAAAAAGGATTTTTCTATAACCTGGAAACAAACCAAAGAAATTATAAGGAAATGTCATACTTGTTCTTTATACAATCAAACCCCACTACCAGCAAGATGTAACCCAAAGGGTATTCAGAGGAATGAAATCTAGCAGATAGATGTGTTTCATTTTGTAGAATTTCAAAAATTGAAATATGTACACCACACCATTGATAACTGTTCATGATTTCAATGGGAAACTGCTCTGAGTTCCGAAAAGGCTAATTCTGTAATCACACATTTTCTAGAAGTTATGACCATATTAGGTATACCCATACAAATTAAGGCTGACAATGCTCCAGCATATGTCTCTAGTAAAATGAAACAGTTTTTTTGCTTATTATAATATAAACCATATTACAGTATAACGCACAATCCTACAGGCCAAGCAGTCATAGAAAGATCAAATTGAACTCTAAAGTTTATGCTAAATAAACAGAAAGGGGTAACAAAAAAAAACCCCAGAAATAGATTAAATAATGCTTTGTTAACTTTGAATATTCTCAGTGCTAGTGAGAAAGGAACAATAGCTGTGGAAAGACACTGGATAATAGAAAAAAAACTACAGAATTAAATGAGCCTGTATATTTTAAAGACATGCTGACTTCAGAATTGAAACCAGGATTATGTTGGGGATGAGGTTTTGCTTTTGTTTCCTTCCACAGGAGAGGAAAAGCCATGGATGCCATCAAAATTGATAAAGGTTCTATTTGATCAAGAGCAACTTCTTAATTAGAAGAGGTGATAGTTCATCAATCAGTGTGACTATTCATTTTAATTTAACTTACATGATTAATAAAAGATACAGTGTGCCAAAAGGGAATCTCCCCAAAGTTAGGGTTGGGGAAGGGTTTTGTTTTTGTTTTTCAGGAGAATGTAGGCTAAGGAATCTGAAGAAACCTGGACAAATGAGACATCTGAAGAAAAAGGACATATCAAACCAAAAAAATGTCCGATGGAAAGATTATCTGCAGTGAACCATGACCATGCTTAATAGCGACCTTTGAAGTCTTTGAAAAGATTATGAAATCCCATAAAGATGAATCCATCAGGACTATAATACTGCCATTAAGCTGAGAAACATCACCTAGAGATTGGCTTAGGACTACAAACAGCTCAGGACAATATTGAAATGGCTAGTTGAGATGATATAACCTCACAGACTACTCCAGTCACAACATGACAATTAACCCAAATTTTTTTCAGGATCCCCTAAAGATGCCTTCACTCCCCCTAGACATCAGGAAGTAATTTTAAGAACACAACACCCACATTCCCAAGAGGTGAGGTGGGTGGGTTTTGGCCTTTCAATGGGTTATGGATCATTGTCATTGTTTAGGATGGTTTGTTACAAGTTGTTAATTGAGAATGGTCAGGAAAAAAGCTAAACAAAGGAGTTTAAATTCAGAGTTCTTGTTTGAAAAAAAAGATAAAGAAAAAGAAAAAAGAGGATATAGATAAGAGGGAGATTATTGAATCTGAAGAAAAGATATAAAAATGATAGGATAAAAGGGTAGATTATTCAATCTACTCTGAAAAGGAAAAAGGGAGGATATAGATACAAGATAAAAAGGTAGATTATTGAATCCACTTTTATAAAAACAACTACTAGTTTTTAAATATTTTACATTGGATTGGATTTTTGTATATTATATACAAATTTTGTATATTGATACAAATTTAGGATTATTTATGTTAGAAAATACTGTACATGTAAAGATGAATTGCTAAATGGTCTTAATAAAATACCTGGAGCCAGATATTGGGGTGAAAACTAAGAAATCAGAGGAATAAAACAAGCCACAGACAACCTCACCTTACCAACTCCTCAGCCTCCAGAGAGAGCTACTTCCTGTATACTCATGCCTATATACCTTTTTGTGCCCTGCCATCTTACTTCTCTCTACCCAGCTACATCATTTCCTCTCTCTGGCCAGCTCTATCACTTCCTATCTATCTATACAGACCTCCAGACCTCTATGGCTAACTAGTGGTAGGATTAAAGGCATGTGCTACCGTGACTAGCTCTGTTCCCAGTGTGGTCTAGAACCAGATGGATCTCTACTTCCCAAATGCTAGGATTAAAAGCATGTGCTACTACTGCCTGACCTCTGTATTTAATATAGTGGCTGGCCTTTTCCTCTGATCTCAAGAATTATTGGGCTATTTAAATAGTTTATCTGGTCTTGATTTAACTTAGGTATGTGGTACCTATCCAGAAAATCATACATTTCTTTTAGATTTTCCAGTTTTGTGGAATAGAGGTTTTTGAAGTATGACCTGATGATTCTCTGGATTTCCTCAATGCCTGTTGCTATGTCCCCCTTTTCATTTCTGATTTTGTTAATCTGGATGCTCTCTCTCTGTCTTTTGGTTAGTTTGGATAAGGGCTTGTTTATCTTGTTGATTTTCTCAAAGAACCAACTCTTTGTTTTATTGATTTTTTGTATTATTCTCTTTGTTTCTATTTTATTGATTTCAGTTCTCACTTTGATGATTTCCTGGCATCTATTCTTCCTGGGAATCTTTGCTTCTTCTTGTTCTAGAGCTTTCAGGTGTGCAGTTAAGTCACTAGTTTCTCCAACTTCTTTATGTGAGCATTTAGAGCTATGAATTTCCCTCTTAGTACTGCTTTCATAGTGTCCCATAGGTTTGGGTATGTGGTGTCTTCATTTTCATTGATCTCTAGGAAGTCTTTAATTTCTTTCTTTATTTCTTCCTTAACCCATTGGTGATTCAGTTGAGCATTATTCCGTTTCCATGAGATTGTAGGTTTTCTGTAGTTTTTGTTGTTGAAATCTAACTTTAAACCTTGGTGGTCTGATACAACACAGGAGGTTATTCCAATTGTTTTGTATCTGTTGAGATTTGCTTTGTGGCTAAGTATGTGGTCGATTTTAGAGAAGGTTCCATGGGGTGCTGAGAAGAAGGTATATTCTTTTTTGTTAGGATGGAATGTTCTGTAGATATCGATTAAGTCCATTTGAGTCATGACATCAGTTAAGTCCTTTATTTCTCTGTTAAGTTTTGATTTGGGAGATCTGTCCAGTGGTGAAAGTGGGGTGTTGAAGTCTCCCACTATTAATGTGTGGGGTTTTATATGTGGTTTAAGCTTTAGTAGTGTTTCTTTTACATATGTGGGTGCCCTTGTGTTTGGGGCATAAATGTTCAGAATTGAAACTTCCTCTTGGTGGATCTTTCCTGTGACGATTATGTAATGCCCTTCTTGATCTCTTTTGATTGATTTTAGTTTGAAGTCTATTTTGTTGGATATCAGGATGGCTACACCCGCTTGTTTCTTAAGACCGTTTGATTGGAAAGTCTTTTCCCAGCCTTTTATTCTTAGGTAGTGTCTGTCTTTATATTTGAGGTGTGTTTCTTGTATGCAGCAGAAAGATGGGTCCTGCTTTCGTATCCATTCTGTAAGCCTGTGTCTTTTTATAGGTGAATTAAGTCCATTGATATTAAGGGATATTAATGACCAGTGATTGTTCATTCCTGTTATTTTTTGGTGGTAGTGTGTGTGTACTTCTTTTCTTTGCGGTTTACTGCTGTGGGGTTATCTATTGCCTGTGTTTTCGAGGGTGTATCTAACTTCCTTGGGTTGGAATTTTCCTTCTAGTGCTTTCTGTAGGGCTGGGTTTGTGGATAAGTATTGTTTAAATCTGGCTTTGTCTTGGAATGTCTTGTTCACTCCGTCTATGATGATTGAACATTTTGCTGGGTATATTAGTCTAGGCTGGCATCCATGGTCTCTTAGTGTCTGCATTACATCTGTCCATGTTCTTCTGGCTTTCAAAGTCTCCATTGAGAAATCTGGTGTTATTCTGATGGGTTTGCCTTTATAAGTCACTTGGCCTTTTCCCTTTGCTGCTCTTATTATTCTTTCTTTATTCTGTATGTTTAGTTGTTTAATTATTATGTGGCAAGGGGACTTTTTTGGGGGGTCTAGTCTGGTGTTCTATAGGCTTCTTGTATCTTCATTGGCATTTCCTTCTTTAAGTTGGGAAAGTTTTCTTCTATGATCTTGTTGAATATATTTTTTGTGCCTTTAAGTTGGTATTCTTCTCCTTCTTCTATCCCTATTATTCGTAGGTTTGGTCTTTTCATGGTGTCCCAGATTTCTTGGACATTTTGGGTCATGACTTTGTTGGCTTTAGTGTTTTCTTTGACTGATGAATCTAATTCTTCTACCATATCTTCAATGCCAGAGATCCTCTCTTCCATCTCTTGCATTCTGTTGGTTATACTTGCATCTGAAGTTCCTGATCGTTTACTTAGATTTTCTATTTCCAGCATTCCCTCTGTTTGTGTCTTCTTCATTTTTTCTATTTCCCTTTTCAGGTCTTGGACTGTTTCCTCCATTTGTTTCATTGCTTTTTCATGACTTTCTTTCAGTGCTTTATTGTGTTCTTCCAGGACTTTATTGTTTTCTTCTACTTTAATTGTCCTTTCCTCTAGGTTTTTACAGTGCTCTTACCATTTTTGTCTTTTCCTCTATATAAGCCTCTACCTTCTTCATGATGTTATTTATAAGGGTGTTTTCTTCTGCTTCTTCCAATTTTTGATGATCATCTCTAGATGTTGGAGGAGGGCTAGGTTCTGGTGATGCTGTATTGCTCTTCATTTTGTTGTATGTACTTCTGCCTTGACGTCTGCCCATCTCCTTGTGTTTGATCTTGGTCTTATCAGCGCACTTGGTGCAGAAAGAGCTGACAGATTCGGGAAGTCTCTCTCTCTTGTCCAGATGGGACTCTGTGGCTAGAGTTTTCCTGCCTGGCCCACAGTCAGGATAAATCTCTTTCACCTGCCAGTCCCACCGCTGCTCAGACCCAACCAAGGAAACACAGAGACTTCTATTGCTTATAAACTGTATGGCCGTGGCAGGCTTCTTGCTAACTGTCCTTATATCTTAAGTTATCCATTTCCATAAATCTATACCTTGCCACATGGCTCGTGGCTTACCGGCATCTTTACATGCTGCTTGTCCTGGCGGTTGCTGGCTGGCAGGCTGGCAGGCAGTCTCCTTCTGCCTTCCTGCTCTTTTAATTCTCTCTGTTAGTCCCGCCTACTTCCTGCCTAGCCACTGGCCAATCAGTGCTTTATTAGCAACACATTTGCCATACAGAACATCCCACAGCAGGACTCTCTTGTCCAAATGGGAAGTCCGAGGCAGGATGGGAGCTCTTGTCCAGATGGGAAGTCCGAGGCAGGATGGAAGCTCTTGTCCAGAAAAGAAGTCTCTTGTCCAGAAGGGAAGTCTGGGGCAGGATGGGAGCTCTTGTCCAGAAGGGAAGTCCAGGGCAGGATGGGAGCTTTTGTCCAGAAGGGAGGTCTGGGGCAGAATGGGAGCTTTTGTCCAGAAGGGAAGTCTGGGGCAGGATGGGAGCTGGGGGCCAGTCTCTAAGTCTCAGGAAGTGGTGGGGGTCTCTGGGGATGATGGGCTTGGGGGCAGGGCTTAGAGACTGCAGGGTCTGCAGGGGATCTTTGTCCAGAAGGGAAGTCCGGGGCTGTTAATGAAATTCTTAACTATATAAATTGTATATAGCTAGTGTACATAGTTTTTCTTATATTAGTTATAACTTGCTTTTATTATTTTAAACAAAAGAGGGAAAATGTGGTGATATATTGTGTACCCTAATAAAATTTACCTGAAGGTCAGGGGACAGAACAAGTCACTAGATTAAACATAGAGGCTATGCAGTGGTGTCATACATCTTCAATCCTAGCACTCAGAAGGCAGAGATCCATTTGTATCTCTGTGAGTTCAAAACCAACCTGGACTACATGAGATTGACTCAGTCTAGGAGAGGAAAAGAGCCAGGCAGTGGTAGCACACATCTTTAATCCCAGCACTTGAGTCCTCATACCTTTGCTTAGGGAGTCACATGCCTTTAATCTCAGCACTAAGAAGGAAGTGATATGGCTGGTGGAGAAAGATATATAAGGCATGAGGAGACAGGAACTGAAGCCTTTTCAGGCTGAAGAATTCCAGAGGTGGCACATGCCAGTGGCTTGTTCTTTTTTCTCTCTGATCTTTCAGCATTTATACCAATGTTTGGCTCCAGGTTTTTTAATAATAAGCCCTTTAAAATTTGAACAACATGCAGTCCTTTCCCTGGACTCCATATCCTGGTCTGTAACTTCAGAACAAGATTTTGACTTTATAGGAAACCAGGCAGGATCTATGGACCCCTGCTGTAGGATGTTCTGTATGTCAAATGTGTTGCTCTGATTGGTTAATAAATAAAACACTGATTGGCCAGTAGCCAGGCAGGAGGAAGTATAGGCGGGACAAGGAGGAGAAAAATTCTGGGAAGTGGAAGGCTGAGTCAGAGAGACACTGCCAGCTGCCACCATGACAAACAGCATGTGAAGATGCCGGTAAGCTATGAGCCATGTGGCAAGGTATAGGTTTGTAGAAATGGGTTTATTTAAGATATAAGAACAGTTAGCAAGAAGCCTGCCACAGCCATACAGTTTGTAAGCAATATAAGTCTCTGTGTTTACTTGGTTGGGTCTGAGTGGCTGCGGGACTGGTGGGTGACAGAGATTTGTCCTGACCCTGGGCCAGGCAGCAAAACTCTAGCTACAAATGGCACCCAACGTGTTGGCAAGAGTTTCCACCTAAAACCTGAGAAAAAAGATTCTAAAACGGAGGTAAAAACAGCTTCCTAGTTGTCTCTCTCAAGTTAGTGGCAGCCTGCCGGTTTGAGCTACTATGGCGGGTTCCTGGCGTGTGTTTGACCTGAAGTATGGTGGGAATACAGAGTCTACAAGCAGCACTTTACTCTGCTGTGTGGTGGATTTAGCCTTTGCTAGTAAAAAACAAAAACAAAAACAAAAACAAACAAAAAAAAGGTTTCTGGGCTATGGGCAGCTTTGATAGAACTGCTTCTGATAGTTGATGGTATACATAGCTCCAGACCCAGAGCTGGCAGTAAACGTACCACCGCCATGTTGGGAAGCTGAGGTGGGGGGAGCCACCAGCCACAGCAGCCATTTTGGTCTTACAAATGCTGCAGTTTAAAGCAATAGTTACACAATAAGACAGATTCAGATGAAACAAGACTTTAAATGCTTTACAATGTATGTAAAAATGTGCATAGGCTTGGAAGAGAGAGAAAAAGGAATATATACAGTTATATAAAGAAATACATAGTTTTTAAAAATAAAGTCTTTAAAGAGACAGTAAAGGTAGTATAAAAAATAAGCCACGTAAAGATGGATATTACACAGAGACTCTGGATTGTATTGTCTTTGGGATTTTTAACTGCAGAAAAACATTTGATCATAAAAAACTGTTGAGTTAAACCAATATGGTTATTTTAAAGGTATCTTGACTTCAAAATTTGGATATAAGGATATGTTGCTTTGGAAAGGAGGCTCTGCTTTTGTTTCCACAGAAAGCCAGAGGCTATGGATTTGTTCCAGATTAAGATACATCAGGTTTGACCAGCCAAAGGTCTTTAAGATATAAGAACAGTTAGCAAGAAGCCTGCCACAGCCATACAGTTTGTAAGCAATACAAGTCTCTGTGTTTACTTGATTGGGTCTGAGCGGCTGTGGGACTGGTGGGTGACAGAGATTTGTCCTGACTATGGGCCAGGCAGGAAAACTCTAGCTACAGACCCCAGACCCCCCAAACTGGATCTGAAGTCTTGCTAGTCATGAGAACCCTTGGCTATTTAGACCAGAAGACCAGAGAGGAAAGAAAAACCAAGGAACAAAATACTCATCCAACAAAGACAAACACAGGAATCAACACACAGACCCCAAATCATCCCAAATCCAGATGACTAAATGCCAGTGTAAGAACACAATCAATAACAGAAAGGGGAATATGGCACCACTAGAACCTAGTTACCCAATAATGGCAAGACATGAACAGTTAATGTAGCTGAAACTCAAGGAAATGGCCTTAAAATGGCTTTATGAAGATGATAGAGGTCCTTCAAAAGGAAATGAAAAAAAAATACCTTAAAGAAATGGTTCAAGACCTGAAAATGGAAATACAAGCAATAAAGAAAACACAAATGAAGGAAATCCTGGAAATTGAAAATCTGGATAAATGAACAGGAACTATAGCTATAAACATCAAAGCACAGAATACAAGAGATAGAGGAGAGAATTTCAGGCATTGAAGACACAATGGAAGAAATAGATTCATCAGTCAAGGAAAATATTAAATCTAAAAAAATTCAGCACAAAACATCCAGGAAATCTGGAAAATTATTAAAAGACCAAAGGTAAGAATAATAGGAGTAGAAGAGGGAGAGGATTCTTAGCAGAAAAACCCTGAAAAATATTTTTAATAATGAAGAACATTTTCCCAAACTAAATAAGGACATGCCTATAAAAGCACAAGAAAGTTAAGAATACAAAATAGATTGGATAATAAGAAAAAACCCACACCATATAATAATCAAAACATTAATTGTACAGAACAAAGAAAAATACAAAAAGTGGCAAGGGAAAAAGGCTAAATAACATAACAGCAGATCTATTAGAATCACACTTGACTTCTCAGTGGAGACCCTAAAAATTAATGGACTGATTGATGTCTTGCAGACTCTAAGATTCTACAGATGCCAGCCCAGACTACTATATGCAGCAAAACTGTGGATCACCATAGATGGAGAAAACAAGATATTACATGACAAAGTCAAATTTAAACAATATCTCCACAAACTCAGTCCTACAGAAGGTACCAGAAAAAACTTCAGCTCCAATAAGTTAACTACAACCATGAAAACACAGGTTATCTCACATGGACAAAACAAAGATAATCTCACATGGACAAAATCTAAAGAAAATAAGTACACACACACACACACACACACACACACACACACACACACTCTACAACCAACAACACCAACATAATAACAGGAACAACTAGTGGTCAAAAATATCTTTCCATATCAATGGATTCATTTCACCAATAAAAAGACACAGGCTAACAGAATGGATTAAAAAATCAGAATCCATCTTTCTGATGCATACAAGAAACTCACATCAACATCAAAGACAGACATTACTTCAGAGTAATGGGATGAAAAAATATTTTCCAAGCAAAAACATAAGAAGTAAGCAGGTATAGCTATTCTAATATCTAACAAAATAGACTACAAACCAAAATTATTCAAAAGATATGGAGAAGGACATTTCATACTCATTAAAGGAAACATCTACCAGGATGACATCTCAATTCTGAACATCTATGTCCAAAATACAAGGGCACTCATATTTGTAAGAGAAACATTTCTAAAGCTTGAATCACACATCAAACCGCACACAATAATAGTGGAAGACTTCAATACCCTACTCTCACCAATGGACAATTCTTTCAAACAGAAACTATAAACAGAGAAATAATTTAACTAACAGACATTATGACTCAAATGGACCTAATAGATAGCTACAGAACATTTCACTCAAACACACACACACAAAAAAAAAAAAAAAAAAGAAAAGAAAAGAAAAAAAAAAACCCAAAACCAAAACCAAAAAACCTTTTCTTAGCACTCATGGAACCTTCTCCAAAAGTGACCATATATTTGGCCATGAAGCAAATCTCAACAGATACAAATAATTAAAATACCTCTTGTGTCCTATCAGACCACCACGGATTAAAATTGGATTTCAACAACAAAAGAAAAAAACAGAAATCCTACAAACTCATGAAAACTGAACACTCCATACTGAATTACCACTGGGTTAAGTAAAAAAGAAAGAAAAAAATTATAGACTTTCTAGAATTCAATCAAAATGAATGCACTGCATACCCAGACTTATGAGACACTTATGAAAGCAATGCTAAGAGGAAAGTTCATAGTACTAAGTATCTGCATAAATAATTTGGAGAAATACCATACTAGTGACTTAACAGCACATCTGAAAGCTCTAGAACAAAAAGAATCAAACACAGCCAAGAAGAGTAGATGGCAGGAAATAATCAAACTGAGGGTGGAAATCAATAAAATATAAAGAATCAATACAAAGAATCAATGAAACAAAGTGTTGGTTTTTTGAGAAAATCAACAAGATAGACAAACTCCTATCCAAACTAACTAAAAGGCAGAGAAAATATCAAAATTACCAAACTCAGAAATGAAAAGGGGGACATAAAAAGAGATACTGGGGAAATCCAGAGAATCATTAGGTCATACTTCAAAAACCTATACTCCATAAATTGGGAAATCTAAAAGAAATTGACAAATTTCTTGATAGATTCCACATATCAAAATTAAATCAAGATCAGATAAACAATTTAAATAGATCTACAACTCCTAAGGAAATAGAAGCTGTAGATGTAACCAACCGCCTTATTAAATAAGAAACACAGAGCCAATGTAAAGGTGAAAGCCCAAGAGGTCAGAGCTAAGAGCCTTACCCACTTTCCGCCAGCTAGCCTCCCTCGCCAAGAGACCTCTCCGAAAAAGGGAGCTACTTCCTGTGCGTTTTACTTATAAAGAGTTCTGGTTCTTCCTTCTCATTGGTTGTAAACCCAACTACGTGGCTGTCTCATCACGGCCTCTCTGTACAGACCTCCCAAGTCTTCTATGGTTGGTATTGAGATTAAGGGCGTGTGTCTCCAATGCTGGCTGTATCCTTGAACACACAGAGATCTACCTAGTTCTGCTTACCAAGTGCTGGGATTAAAGGCGTGCACCACCACCGCCCTGGCTTTCCCTATGGCTTGTTAATAGCTCTGACCCCTAGGCAACTTTATTTACTAACATACAAATAAAATCACATTTCAGTACAAATAGAATACCACTATAAGAAGCAGTCTTCCAACCCCCAAATCCTAGGGTCAGATGGTTTCAGTGCAGAGTTCTACCATTCAAAACAGAGCTCATACCAGTACTCCTCAAACCATGCCACAAAATAGAAACAGGAGGAACATTGCAAAATTCTTTTTATGAGGTCATCACAGATACTCTGATACACAAAACACTCAAAGACTCAACAAAGAAACAGAATTACAGATTAATTTCTCTCATGAACATTGATGAAGAAATACTCAATATAATACCAGAAAACTGAATTAAAGAACACATCAAAAAGATTATCCACCATAATCAAGATGGCTGGAAGAAAATAATCATTCACCATGATCAAGTTGGCTTCATCCCAGAGATGCAGGGATGGTTCAACATATGAAAATCTGCCAATGTAATCCACCATATAAACAAACTAAAAGGAAAAAATCATATGATCATCTCATTAGATGCTGAAAAAGCCTTTGACAAAATCTAACACCACTTCATGATATAAGTCTTGGAGAGATTAGGAATACAAGGAACATACCTAAATATAAGGAAAGCAACATACAGCAAGCTGATTGTCAACATCAAAATAAATGAAGAGATACTCAGAAGAATTCCACTAACATCAGGAACAAGGTTGTCCACTCTCTCCATATCTATTCAACATAGTAATCAAAGTTCTTACTAGACCAATAAGACAACAAAAGGATATCAAGGGGAAAAATTGGAAAAGAAAAAGTCCAAGCATTGCTATTTGCAAATGACATGATAGTATATCTAAGCAACCCCAAAAATTTTAACAGTGAACTCCTACAGCTGATAAACACATTTAGCAAAGTGCATGGATACAAGATAAACTAAAAATAAATCAATAGCTCTCTTATATACAAATGATAAAATGGTTGAGAAAGATATTAGGGAAATAATGCCCTTCACAATAGGCACAAGCAATGTGAAATATCTTGGGGTAATTTTAAACAAGCAAGTAAAAGACCTGTATGACAAAGAACTTCAAATCTTTGAAAAATGAAATTTGAGAAGATATCAGAGGATGGAAAGATCTCCCGTGCTCATGGATAGGTAGGATTAATGCAGTAAAAATGGGCATCTTACCAAAGGCAATCTACAGATTCAATGTGATCTCCATCAAAATTCCAACACAATTCTTTACAGACCTTGAAAAAATAATACTCAACTTAATTTGGAAAAACAAAAATCTCAGAATAGCTAAAACAATCCTGTATAATGGAAGAACTGCCAGAGGAATCACCATCTCTAACCTTAAGCTCTACTACAAAGCTATAGTAATAAAAACCACATGGTATTGGCATAAAAACAAGCAAGGACATCAATTTAATCCAATCAAAGCTCCAAACATAAATCCACAAACCTATGTACACCTGATTTTTGACCAACTAGCCAAAATTACACAATAGAAGAAGGAAAATATTCTTAATAAACGGTGCTGGCATAACTGGATGTTTGCATGTAGAAGATTGCAAATAGATCCATATCTATCACCCTGCACAAAACTCAAGTCCAAGTGCATTGAAGACCTCAACATAAATCCAGTTACACACAACCTGATAGAAGTGAAAGTGGGAAGCAGCCTTGGATGCATTGACACAGGAGACAACTTCCTGAATAGAACACCCATAACACACACACTAAGATCAACAATTAATAAATGGGACCCCATGAAACTGAAAAGTTTTTGTAAGGCAAAGAACACTGACAACAGGACAAAACAGCAGCCTACAGAATGGAAAAAGATCTTCACCAATCCCACACCCTACAGAGGGGTGATCTTCAAAGTACATAAAGAACTCAAGAAACTAGACATCAAAAAAACCAAATAATACAATTTAAAAATAGAGTACAGCTCTAAATAGAATTCTCAACAGAAAAATTTCAAATGGATGAGAAACACTTAAATGTTCAACGTCCTTAGTCATCAGGGAAATGCAAATCAAAACGGCTCTGAGATTCTGTCATACAACTGTCAGAATGGCTAAGATCAAAAATAAAAATGATAGAGTATACTGGAGAGAATTTTGATCGAGGGGAACACATGTCAATTGCTGGTGGGAGTACCAAATTGTATAACCACTTTGGACATCAATATGGTGGTTTCTCAGAAAATTGGGAATCAATCTACCTCAAGATCCATCTATACCACACTTGAGCAAATACTCAAAGAGTGGTCCATCATATCACAAGGACACTTGCTCAACTATGTTCATAGTAGCTTAATTTGTAATAGCGAGGACCTACAAACAACCTAGATGCCCTTCAACCAAAGAATGAATAAAGAAAACATGATACCTTTACCCAGTGGAGTATTACTCATTGTGATTCATGACATCATGAAGTTTGCAGGCAACTGGATAGACCTACAGAAGTCATCCTGATTGAAGTAACTCAGACCCAAAAAGACAAACATGGTATGCACTCACTATGTACTCACTCATAAGTGGATGTTAGTTGTAAATTAAAAGATAACCATACTATAACCCACAGACCCAGAAAGACTAGATAACAAGAAGGGCCAAGAGGGGATGCATGGATCTCCCTGGGAAGGGAAAATAGAAGAGATGTCCTGAATAGACTGTGGGATCATAGAGATGGGAATTTAAGGTATCGTGTTTGGGAGTTGATAAAGGGGGAGTGATGGGTGATGTTCTGTATGCTGTGAATATGTGTTGATCTGATTGGTTGATAAATAAAGCTGTTTGGCCAATGGTAAGGCAGAATAAGGTTAGGCAGGACATTCCAACTAGAGAGAGAGGAAGGAGAAAGGAGAGGCAAAGAGAACACTGCTAGCCACCACCAAGAGAAGCAAGATGTAAAAGTACTGGTAACCACAAGTCATGTGACAAAGTATAGATTTATAGAAATGGGTTAATTTAAGATGTAAGAGCTAGTTAGTGAGAAGCCTGCCATGGCCATAGTTTAAAAATAATATAAGCCTCTGTGTGTTTATTTGGGTCTGAGCGGCTGCAGGACAAGTGGGTGAGAGAGATTTGTCCTGACCTTGGGCCAGGCAGGACACAGGAAAACTTACAACTACAGGGAAGACTACTGAAAGAGAGGACTGAAAATGAGGGGGCGTTTTGGGGTCAGGTAGAAACCTGATGCAAGGGAAATTCCCAAGAATCTGCAAGGATGACCCCAGCTAAGACTCCTAGCAATAGTGTATACATAGCCTAAACTGGCCATCTCCTATGATTAGTTTGGTGATTAACCCAATTTTCATCAGAGAGATTTCATCTGTTAACTGAAGGAAACAGATAAAAGACCCAGAGCCAAACATGAGGCTGAGCTCAGTAAATCATTCAGTAGAGAGGGAGGAAGGACTATAGGAGCCAGAGGGGTCAAGGACATTACAAGAAAAGCCACAGAAACCACTAACCTGGGCTCATAGGAACTCAAAGAGTCTAAACCACTATCCAGGGAGCCTGCATGTGACTGGCCGAGGCCCTTTACATATATTTGACAGTTGTGTTGCCTGGTCTATGTGGAGACTCCTAACAGTGGGAGCAGGGTCTGTCCCTAATGCTTTGGCTGTCTCTTGGGAATGTATTCCTCATACTGGATTACCTTGCCCAGCCTTAATACAAAGGGAGATGCTTAATCTTACTACAGCTTGATATGCCATGCATTGTTGATACCCATTGGAGGCTGCCCCTTTCTGAACAGAAACACAGGAGGAGTAGATCAAAGGGGGTCAGATGGGAGTTTCAGATGTGGAATGGGAGGATAGGAGGGTGGGGAAACATCTGTCAGTATGTAAAATAAATAAATAAATAAATAATAAACTAATTCACATTATTCTTGTTATACAATTGTGGACCTCAAAGAATTCATTAATTCACTAATTATTTGATATTGAAATAAAAAGAAACCAATTCACATTAAAAACAAATAAACAAAATAAAACCAAAAAACTGCACAACAAAGGATTTAGTAATTTGGGCAAACAGGAGCCTACAGAATGGGAAGAGATTTTTACCTTATACATATCCAATAGAGAGCTAATAACCAAAACAGATAAAGAACTAAAAAACTGGATATCAAGAAAACAAACAGTCTAATTTAATAATGGGATATAGATCTAAACAGACAATTCTCACAAGAGGAACCTCAAGTGGCTGGGTGTGGGAGCCCACAACTGGCTCAGATTCCCAGTTTGAATCTGAAGTCTATTCTGATTCAATACAGTTCAAGCCTGCTTGCTCCAGAGCTGTGAGAAAGTCCTGATTAGCCCACAGGAAGGGACACACTATCTAGCTAGATGCAGGCTGCTGATGCCAGTCAGAGGTCATTGAGATAGAAAATGAAACTGCCTGCTCCTTGATTCAAGGACAGGACAGATAGTGGTTGAATGCCAATGCTATGCATTGTTCTACTTCTATCCTTCAAGACTGTATATAAGCTGGTTGTGAAATAAACTCAGGGCTGTCTGGAATTGACAGGCAATCCTCTCGACTCTTTTCTGTCTCCTTCATTATGTCTACAAATCTGCAGACCTCTACCCAGCTACCAAGTTGACTGGTCAGCAGGCTCTGACAAGTGGTGCCAAGCTGTGAGATGGGTATGGAGGAGTCTGTGATGGATCACCACAGAAGGAAAAAAAAAGGAGTGCACTTGAAAATAGTGGAAGCTGTGGTAAGTACAACTTGAGAGTAAAAGTGATAAGTGTAAATTAAAAAGCAGATGCACAGTAAAAATGTTTGTGAAAATGTGCAAAAAAAAATAAGTATGGGCTAAGGAAATAGAAAACAGATGTTTGCACATTTACTTAAAGATATCTTAAAGGCTAAGGTACTAAATTAGGATGTCAGTAACTGTGTAAATTTATAGAGTTTGTAGAAAATATTTGTCCTTGGTTCCCTGAGAAGGGTACCTTGGATGCAGATACTTGGGGACATACTGGAGTTAAGATACAACAGTATTATGATAAGCATGTTCCAGAAAAATTCCATCAGATATTTTCAGTCTCTGGACACTCATTTGGGACAGCTTAGACCTGTTGCATGAATCTTAAAAGTTCTTATTAATAAAAACAAACCCAGAGCCAGGTATTGGGGTGAACACTGAATGACCAGAGAAACAGAACAAGCCACAGCTTCCTCACCTCGCCAATTCCTCAGCTGATCCAGTTTCCTCAGACTGGAAGCCTCTGAGTCCTCATCCAAATCAATCTCAGTCAAACTGCTGCTCAAAAGCCTAAAGCTTAACCAGCCTAGTTCCTGGTTTTCACACCTTATATACCTTTCTGCTTTCTGTCATCACTTCCTGGAATTAAAGGCATGAGTCACCATGCCTGGCTATTTCCAGTGTGGCCTCGAACTCACAGAGATCCACCTGTCTCTGCCTCCCGAGTGCAGGGATTAAAGGCGTGTGCCACCACCACCTGGTGGGTGAAGATATCTTTAGGGAATCCTAAAAAGGAAATTTTTGGGTTAATTGTCAAGTCCTGATAAAGTTAGTTGTATCATTTGTCCAGTCTCTGCATAATTGGAAAGTGTAGGGCTTGTTTCAAGTCCTTGCTCGAGTTGTCTATGAATCTGAATCATCTCACCTAGCCATCTTGAAAATGTCTTGAGGAGTTTGTAGTCCAAAGTCAATCTTTTGGTGGTGTTAATCAGCTTAATGGCTTTATCATAGTCCATGTGGAATCATCATTGTGGGTTCCTGTCATCTTTTTGAAGATTTCAAAGTTGCTGTTAGGTGTGCTCATGGTTCCTGCAGATTTTTTGTTTTTTATTTTTTATTTTTTTGTGTGTGCCTCCTCTATGGTTTGGAGCAATCACAGTCTGATAAATATCTGTCTCTTGGAACCATGAATGTTCTTCCCTAGAAGAGAAAATCTTCACAGCAATTTCTCCCCACCATTTGTCTCGCCAAACTTTTCCAAACTGACCTTCGCCAATGCTTTTTTGTAACATGATGGTCCTGGAAATTGTTCTCTGAACAAGCAGCAGTAAACCCTTTGTCCCAGGTAGCAGCATCACTGCAGTCACCAACATGATGAGAAGCAGCTTGTAGCTCAGAGCAGAAGCTACCACCTCCATGGTCCTGCCTCCACTGTTTTTTGCTTGGCTCTGGCCACAGCTTCTCCTTAGCAAGTCTCCCAGGCTGGCCTCAAGCTCAGGATCCTCCTGCCTCTGGCTCCTTCAATAAATCCAACCAGTATGCCACCACAACCAGCCAAGTGTAGCTCAGGCCTGAGCTGGGGCCTGCAAGGCCACAGGCAAGCAGCTTTTTTTTTTTTTTTGTCAATTTGTACCACGAATGTTGGGCGCCAGATGTAGCATGAATCTCAAAGAGTCTTATTAATAAAACAAACCCAGGGCCAGGTATTGGGGTGAACACTGAATGACCAGAGAAACAGAACAAGCCACACCCACCTCACCTTGCTATTTTTTCAGCTGATCCTGTTTCCTTAGACTGGAAGCGTCTGAGTCCTCATCCAAATCAATCTCAGTCAAACTGCTGCTCAAAAGCCTAAAGCTTAACCAGCCTAGTTCCTGGTTTTCACACCTTATATACCTTTCTGTTTTCTGTCATCCCTTCCTGGGATTAAAGGCATGAGTCACCATGCCTGGCTATTTCCAGTGTGGCCTTGAACTCACAGAGATCCATGCCTCCAGAAGGCTAGGATTAAAGGTGTGAGTGCCACCATTTTCTAGCCCCTGTATCTGTGGCTGTTCTGTTCTCTGACCCCAGATGAGTTTATTAGGGTGCACAATATTTTGGGGAACACAATACCACCACATAGACCTCCATCCTGAAAGGCATAAAGTGTTTCCTGAATGCTATAGGATGGTCTGTATGTCAAATTACTCTGATTGATCGATAAATAAAACACTGATTGGCCAGTGGCTAGGCAGGAAGTATAGATGGGACTAACAGAGAGAATTAAAAGAACAGGAAGGTGGAAGGAGACAAGGCCAGCCACCGCCAGGACAAGCAACATGTAAAGATGCCGGTAAGCCACGAGCCACATGGCAAGGTATAGATTTATAAAAATGGATTAATTTAAGCTATAAGAACAGTTAGTAAGAAGCCTGCCACGGCCATACAGTTTGTAAGCAATATAAGTCTCTGTGTTTACTTGGTTGTGTCTGAGCAGCTGTGGGACTGGCAGGTGAGAGAGATTTATCCTGACCGTGGGCCAGGCAGGAAAACTCTAGCTACACCTGAACAAAGTAAAACTGAAACTAAACATTATGCTCTGTCAGAGGGACAACTTTATGTGAATGCTTTTACAAAGTTATTTGATGATAATGACCAGTTAGATCCTGGCAATGAGGCAGAATTAGAGGAAGAGGCTGCTAAATATTATAATGAAGATTCTTTCACACCTCAAAATTCTCCCCCACCTCCATTCCTGACTATGAATGGTTTCTCTGGAGAGATTAAGTAAATCATGATTGCAAACCATTAGCCCAGGGGCTCACTTTCAGATCTGTTCATGGCAGGCTAGTAAATGTAAATGTGAATGCTCTTTGTCTTGATCTGTGTTTTGACTATTACTATGTCACTCTTCTGTTCCATGTGTTTAAGGGGACTGGGTCCCCCTGACTGAACTGAGATAAGCAGGTAGATCCTGCCAGGTGTGGCTTGCATATTGCAAGAGAAGCCATCTGTTAGATGGGACTCACTAACCATGAGTAAGGTCATCATCTCAGTACTGAAGTACCAGCATTTTGTTTGTTTAAGTGTTTTTTGTCTGTTTAAGTGTTATTTATTTCTGTCTAACAACCTCCCTCATTTTCCTAGAAGAGAAGGAGAGAGAGGCATGGCAAGGGACACCTCCCTCCATCTTGGTATCAGGCCCACTACATGGGTGGAGATGGTTTTGGCCAGCAGGAGAAGCCTGCAGCCAGCCAGCAGCTCTCAGAGGGTGAAGGTGCCTGTTTTCAGTGCAGTGGGCAGAGATGGGAGCTATGGACCAAGTGGCAGGGAGTTTACTCCTACAATTGACAATTGACAAGCTGAACAAATGCCACAAAGAGAATCTGGGGTTAATTATTAATTATTATAGTCAGAGAAGTTAACAAAACCTTTTTTTTCCAGGAACACTGGCAGCCAAGGACACACTCTATGCCCTCTGTCCCCCTCCCTTCCTTCCTAAGCCAATTTCACTCCACTGTGATAATGTCAAGATCTCTTCTGTTTGCCAGCAGCTTCCCATTTTAACCTACTGTAAACCTTCTCTGTCATGATACTGTTTGAGAAAAAAATGTTGAATTACCAGTCTGCATACTTTGAAAAGCTTTTATTTAGAATAAAAGTAAAAAATATATTTAGGAAAAATTATACTTTTGCCTCCACAGGAAAAGAAAAAAACATGGATTTTGGTCATTTGAGTTCAATGAGTTACAAATACTTGTCATCATTTAAGAGAATTGATTACAAATTATTATTGATTAAGATAAGAAAAACTGCTGTTAATCTCAAATGTTTCACGTTGATACAGATTTTTATATGTTAATATATAAGTATAAGTTTTTTGTTATGATAAATGCATATATATGTTTTTATTCTATTTTCAAATGTTGTACCTACGCAATGTTCTAAACTGCTGGGAAGAAACCACAAAAAAAGGACTTTGATGGAAATTTGCATTTTGTCTGAAAAGCAAGAGTAGGCATAAGACTGGAATAATGATAGGAAAGGGAAAAATGGAATTATTATTATGTCTGGCTGAACCAGTAGAGCAAACAAAGGGAAGGACCTGAACTAAAGGTAAATGGTAAGTTGTAGTAGGCCAGAGGGGATGTGAACTATGCTGAATTTGAAGGGAAACTGTAAGTTTATTGGGGATTTTGCCATAGTAGGTTAATTCTGGTAGGTTTTCTTTACTTTAAAAATAGCTGATGATTCTTCATCGCAAAATGTTTATGTTAAAAACGGAAATATATACATGTATATGTATGTGAACACCCATGTGACTTAGATTTAACTCTATAACTCCATATGGGAATGAATGAAAGTTGGATCCAACTGTGTGTATGTGTGCATGTAACTACTGTTTAATTTTAAATAGCAACCACATGGTCTTTCTCCATCTCGGCTGGTGACCTCATCATAAAGTGGGCAGCCATGTGGCTGACAACAATCTTTAAATAATGTTAAAGAATATCTCTCTTAGTCCTAATGAGTTCTATCCTCATTCTGTCCTTTTAGACCAAGTAGGCAACAAGCCTCAAATATTTGGGATTGGGATAGATTTCTATATGATAATTCATGTCATAAAAATAAGGTTTATATAAGATAGGATTTTAAAACAATGTTTATTTAATAAAAATATTAAAGCTGCACCTCAATGCTTTTATACACAAGAATGCACCTTGCTCCAGCAGGTAAACTTTGTAATTTAAGAGTCTCCCAGATGATAATGGTTTTAAAGAGATAAAGGAATCATGGGAAACAGCTGAGGGTTATGGTCCTTAACAGTTTTGCTAGGGGATACCCACGAGAAGCACAAGCCACAGGAAAATGGAATAGGCTTGATTCTAGAAGGTATTTTGGAAATGAACCAAATGTAATAAATGTTCCATTTACAAAACAACAAATTGATTGGCTATTTCAAAATAATGATTCTTGGGCAGTTGCTTTTGCTCAGTTTTTGGGTCAAATTGATAATCATTATCCTGCTGATAATTATTATTACAGTTTGCTCAGATGCATTCTTTTATTTTTCCTAAAGTAGTAATGCATACTCCAGAAAAAGATGCTGCTTTGGTTTTTACTGATGATTCTTCTAATGGGAAAGCAACTTGTGTGATTATTGGTAGAGGATATATAGTTCTAACTACTCCTGCCTCAGCTCAAGTGGTCAAATTAAGAGCTGTTGAAGTGGTCTTCCAAGTTCTGAAAGAAAATTCATTTAATTTATGTACAGATAGTCAATATAATTATAGAGCTCTTCAAGTTATATAAACTATTTCTTATATTAAAATCACTAACGAGCAAATAAGAATGTTATTTCAACAAATTCAGGATGCTATTCATTTACAAAAATTGCCATATTTTGTAGGACATATTAAAGCACATTCAAATCTTGCTGGACCACTGGCTGAAGGTAATGCTTTAGCAGATAAATTTACTCAATTGATTGCCTTATCTCAAGTTAAGCTTGCTCAGTGATCACATGCTTTCCATCATCAAAATAGTAAAAGCTTAAGAAAACAATTGGGTTTAACAAGAGAAATTACTCATCAAATTGTTAAGAAATGTGCTACATGTCCACAATATTTACCTGTACATCACTTTGGAGTAAATCCTTGAGGTCTTCTTCCTAATCATTTATGGCAAATTGATGTCACTCATATTACAGAATTTGGAAAATTGAAATATATGCATGTAACAATTGATACTTGTTCAGGATTTTTAATGGCTACTGCTCAAACTGATGAGGCCACAAAGCATGTAATTGCTCATTGTCTGAAATGTTTCTCCTTTATGGGGATACCGAAAGTTATTAAAACTGATACTGGATCTGGACATGTTTGTAGATGTAACCAACCATCTTATTAAATAAGAAACACAGAGTAAATGTAAAGATAAAAGCCCAAGAGGTTTTTATGATTGGTATTGAGATTAAAGGCATGTGTCTCCAATGCTGGCTGTATCCTTGAACACACAGAAATCTACCTAGTTCTGCCTACGAAGTGCTGGGATTAAAGGCGAGTGCCTCCTTCAGCATAATCCTACTGGCGTGCACCACCACAACCGACTTTGGCTACGGTTTGCTAATAGCTCTGACTCCTAGGCAACTTTATTTATTAACATACAAATAAAATCACATTTCAGTACAAATAAAATTCCACTATACATGTTAGTAAAGCTTTTTATCAATTTTGTTCTCAATGGCAAATTGAACATAAAATAGGTATTCTTTATATTCCTCAAGGACAAGGTATTATTAAAATATCTCATGGCAGCCTCAAAATACATCTTCAAAAATTAAAAAAAGGAGGGGAATTATACCATTAGTAATCACATAATGCTTTGAATCATGCCTTATTTGTTTTAAAATTTTTAAATGTGGATGCTGCTGGAAAATCTACAGCTGATCATTTTGGCATGAAGGCACCATCAAAATATTTTCTCAAGTTAAATGGAAAGATCATTGTACTGGTTTATGGAAGGGCCTTGGCCCTGTATTAATATGGTGATGAGGGTATGTTTGTGTTTTTTCACAGGATGAAAATGAAGTTTTTTGTTTGCCTGAGTGATTGGTGCGGTGTATGGAGTAGAGAGATGCTGACCCTGATGTTTCTGATGACCATCCAGAAATGCCAGAGTGAGACCTATTGGGCCTATGTTCCTGATCCACCGATTTTATATCCTGCAACTTGGGAAGGAAAAGAAATTGTGGTTGCAGTTAATGACACCAGGCTTTTAGATTGACCTGCCCCCCAAGAGTTCCAGATTGCTTGGAATTTTTCTTATATTGGATATGGTAAAGGGATTTCTGTATGTTTTGCAAAAAATATTACTTTGAAGGAATGTCTTGGAGTGTTTCCAAAACAAATATTGGGAAACAATGTATTGCTTCCTCAAGGTAATTAGATAGGTAATATTTCAGCTTCTCAATGATTTCCTTCATGCACAAAAGAAATGTGAAAGTCTAACAGAACTTTGCTATGGAGACCATGTACTGGCATTTTTCCTTTAAAGTATAACATTACAGGGACACAGCAATATATTTTTGATTGTTCCAAAAATCAGGACAATTATAATGACTCTTATCCTGTGTCTACAGCAGGAATCTTGGGACCAAGGACTATCAGCTGGAATTTGGTGTCCTAGTATTGGATCTCCACAAACTTATGTTTGTAAACTTACTGCCATGGGAACAGTGGCAGGGCATTCTAGTTACTTGAAGCCTGTTAGTCCTTTGAAAGGAACTGTTCTAGCTTTTGTTAAAAATACTCTATGTTCTTTTAGTTGGTGAATCAAATATTTCTATGAATGGTTCTTGTTTAATGTATCATGTCTTAATTGTATTTTGACTAATTGTATTTCTCAATGGATAATCATACTCATGTAATAGTGTTAAAACAACCTTCTTTTGTAATGTTGCCAGTATATTTGAGTGATCAATGTTTTGATGATATAGGGTTACAAGTGATTGAAGAAATCAAAAAAGCTTTAAGTAAACAGAAGCATGTTGCTGGATTAGTTATATCAGGAATTGCAGCCTTTGTTACTATGCTTGCTACTACTACTGTTGCTTCAGTGGCTTTGTATCAATCCATTCATACAGCAGGGTTTGTTAATCAATTGTCTATGAATGTTTCTATGACATTAGAGACTCAAGAAGATATAGATGTGAAAATGGAACATAAATTGGATGCTCTATGTGATGTGGTACAATTTCTGGGAGATGAACTCCAAAGCCTAACAACTAGAGTACATTCGAAATGTCATGCTAATTATGAATGGATTTGTGTTACATCTTTTGTGTATAATGAAAGTGCTATTGGATGGGAAAGAGTTATAGCACATCTTAAAGGAATTTGGCATGATTCTAATGAATCATTAGATTTGGCTAAATTACATCAAGACATTATAGAAATGAAAAAGGCTAAATTGGATTTTGATGCAGTTTAAAAAGCTGAAGATATTTTAGAACAATTCAAAAAGGCTATTCCATCATGGTCATAATTTACTTTGCTCTTAAGTAGTATTGTAGTTATTGGAGCATAACTGCATGTGTTATGTAAACACATAATCTGTTTGCCTGTAATTTTCAAGCTGATTATGAACTCATTATGGAGACTGGTCTCTGAACTCCATGAAGTAAAACTGCACATTCCCCTGGCTTGATACCAGAGACTGGTAGCCAAAGACAGGTGAGTTTCTTTCCCTCATTTCAACCTAAGACAGGACATGAATGATGGAATTCATGCTCCCATGACAGGTAAGATTGGAGTGTGGTAAGGAACAACCTTAGATAGGCACAGAAATCTGATAGACTCAATGGAGTCTTAAATAAATAAAAAGGGAAGAACCGTGGGAGCTCACAACTGACCCAGTTTCCCAGTTTGAGTCTGAAGTCTATTCTGGGTCAATAGAGTTTAAGCTTGCTTGCTCCAGGAATGTGAGAAAGTCCTGATTAACCCACAGAGTCTCCTTGAAGGGCTGTGAGAAAGTCCTGATTAGCCCACAGGAAAAAACATACCATCTAACAAGACGCAGGCTGTTGATGCCAGCCAGAAGTCATTGAGATAGAAAATGAAACTGCCTGCTCCTTGATGCAAGGACAGGATAGATAGTGGTTGAATGCCAGTGCTATGCATTGTTCTACTTTTATCCTTCAAGACTGCATATAAGCTGGTTGTGAAATAAAATTAGGGCTGTCCGGCACTGATTGGCAGTCCTCTGGACTCTATTCTGTCTTCTTCATTGTCTCTACAAATCTGCAGACCTCTACCCAGCTACCCAACTGACTAGTCAGCGGGCTCTGTCAGCTAGGAAACACTTAAAGAAATGTTCATCATCCTTAGTCATCAGGGAAGTATAAATCAAAACTGCTTTGAAATTTCATGTTATGCCCATCACAATGGATAAGGTCAATATATTAAATGACAGCTCATTCTATCAGTGGTGTAAAGTAAGGAAAATATTCATCCATTGCTGATGGGACTACAAACTTTTATAGCCAATATGGAAATCAGTGTGTCAGCTCATCAGGAAGCTGGAATGGATCTACATTAAGATTCTGCTTTACCACCCTTGGGCATATATCCAAGGGGTGCTACCACAGAGACACTTTTGCAAGCATGTTCATACTGGTCTATTCATGGTAGTCAGAAATTTTAAATAGCATAGATATCAGTCAATGGATGAGAAGATAAATAAAATGTGGTATATTTGCATAGTCAATTATTACTCAGATGTTAAAAAATTGAAATCATGAAATATGTAGGTAAATGGATAGAAGTTGAAATAATCATTCTAATTGAAGTATCAGAGATCCAGAAAGACAAATATGGTGTGTATTCACTTATATGTGAACCCTAGCTGTTAAGTCAAAGATAAATAAACTACAATCCATAGAACTGCAAAGGTCAGATATAGTGTTAAGTACTAGGGAGGATGATGGATCACCCTAAGAAGGGAGAATAGAAGAGATAGTTTTGGATGGGGGTGGGGGAGTCTGGAACAGGAAGACTGAGTTAAGAGAAGTAAGAGGGTGACAAGAGAGGGAATACAGTGAGAGACAACTAAAATAAAGGGTCATTTGAATGGTACTATGAAAATCTAATACAGTAGAAACTTCCTAAAATATATACATATATGAAAGCCATATTAATGAAATTACCAACTATCTGGGAGAATGGAGGACTGTGTCTCTGTGTCTATATGTATTTCTTGTGCCTTTTCTTGGTCTCTTTTCCTTTTGTTTGTTTGTTTTATCCTATTTTTATTTATTTGCTTTTGTTTTATATTATTGTATTTTATTATTGTCCTTTAGATACCTATTTGTTTTGCTATGAGAGACAGAAAGAGGGTAGATGCAGATGCCAGGGGATTTGTGGAGGAACTGGAAGAGTAGAAGGGGGAATTGTAATCAGGATATATTAAAGGAAACAAAGTCTATTTTCAATAAAAGAAAAATACAGACATCGACATAAAAATAAATAAAACCTCTATTTTGTTACACTGCAAATATAAAATAAATATACAGATATCTAGATGCATATGACATACCCAAATCAAGACAAAAAATAATAAATCATTAAAAACAGCTATGATTTTGTAGGCAGGACAAATTTTCAATTGAAGGTTTTGTGGCTGGGTTGGTGTCCCAATCCCTCTACCGGAATTCTTGCCTGGTTACAGGAGATGGCTAGTTCAGACTCTATCCCTCATTACTTGGAGTCTCAGCTACCACCACCCTTCATAGATTTCTGGTAGTTTCAATTGCACTAGGCTTCTAGCTCATCCCCAAGATGTGCCCCCAATTCCAGTCATCTCTCCCAGTACTCTCTCCTCAAATTCAAGACTTCCTTAGTTGTCAAACCCTTTATGAAGCCAGCATTGTGAAGGAACCAAAACCTGATAGAAATATAACAACAATGTTAGAAACAAAATTGACAGACCTAGCTCCCTGAGCTACAAAGATTCTAAAAGTTATCAAGAAAATACTGGTAAACATAATTCAAGGAAGAAATACATTTCATCATGACTAATTTGTCTTCATTCCGAGATTCAGAGGTAGATCAACATATGGAAAACAACAAATGTTATCAAAAACACATATATTGATTTAAGATAGAACTCACAAGAGCTCTCAAAACAAAATCATTTAATGATAAAAATAATAGTGGTAGATGCACACCTAAACATAATAGTGTTATGTGCATCATGCATATAGTCAACACCATACTAAACGGAGAAATATACAGAGGTCTCTCTAAGATCAAGAAGAAGAAAGGGGTGAATACCCTCTCTTCTCCTTTTCAATATAGTGTTGAAGTCTTACACAAAACAGTAGACAAGAGGAGGAAATAGGGATACAAACAGGAAAAGAATTTGTAGAA
>CABHPP010111466.1:0-13714 GCA_902168425.1 Peromyscus attwateri | reverse complement strand
TGTGTGTGTGTGTGTGTGTGTGTGTGTGTAGCTGGAGAATTTCTCTCTAGCTCCCTCCAAGTCCCGCCAGTCCTGGAACCCACTTATAAAATAAACACACAGACTCTTACATTATTTAAACTGCTTGGCCATTAGCTCAGGCCTATCATTGTCTAGCTCTTACTCTTATATTTAGCCCATTTCTATTAATCTTTACTTTGCCACATGGCTCGTGGCTTACCAGTACTTTACATCTTCCTTGTCCTGGCAGCAGCTCCAGGCAGTCTCCTCTCAGCCTTCCTGTTCCCTCAATTCTCCTCTCTGTTAGTCCTGCCTAAACTTCCTGTCTGGCTACCAGCCAATCAGTATTTATTTATGCAGAGCGATATCCACAGCACTTCCCCTTTTCTTTTTTTTTTTTAAAGGAAGGTTTTAACTTCAATATAGTAAAATTACATATAACAAAACAGTTATCGAGCAAGAATTACAGTTACAATATTAAAGAAGATATCCTATCTATTTTATATTTGTGAGTTTAAGGTTTTATATCTAACTTATCTTTTATCATAACTAAGGAAGATTGTAAGTATCTAGTCTTCAACTACATCAAAGACCTCAGAAGGATATAATACTACCTGAGAAATGGGAGAAGGATGCAAGCAACTTTTGGGAGTCTTGCAGGGTAGACAGAGACAGCTGACAGCCTGGACAGTCATCCAAAGTTCTCTTGTAAAGTTGGGGCATCTTTCTTCAGCCCACAGGTCTAGAATCTCTCAGTCACTTTTCTCTGTGTCCTGCATAATGTCTGGCAGTTTCCTCTGCAAAGCAGGAACCTGAAGGACCATAGTGTCAAGAAAGTTCAGTGGTCACCTTCCTATGGGTCCTGCATGTCCAGTTGATCAAGCAGTCCAGGCAAGAACAGTTTCTTGACCAAATGGATATTTTTGCCAAGGTGAAGATAAACTCCATATGGAGTGTCTTCGATGTCCATCTGTAGCTAGAGTTTTCCTGCCTGGCCCACAGTCAGGACAAATCTCTTTCACCTGCCAGTCCCACAGCTGCTCAGACCCAACCAAGTAAACACAGAGACTTATATTGCTTACAAACTGTATGGCCATGGCAGGATTCTTGCTAACTGTCCTTATATCTTAAATTAATCCATTTCTATAAATCTATACCTTGCCACATGGCTCGTGGCTTACCAGCATCTTTACATGCTGCTTGTCCTGGCGGTGGCTGGCAGTGACTCCCTCCGCCTTCCTGTTCTTTTAATTCTCTCTGTTAGTCCCGCCTATACTTCCTGCCTAGCCACTAGCCAATCAGTGTTTTATTAGCAACACATTTGCCATCCAGAACATCCCACAGCACTTCCCCCCCCTTTTTTTTTGAAAGTAAAAATGTCAACCTTTATTGAAGAGCAAGTAAACACTGTATACTATGTACACGTGGCACATGGTGCCAATTTGCAGATGTAGTAGTCCACTTGAGTTATGTCTTTGTCACGGCCTTGGACAAATTTTGAACTAGTGTACAATTCAGCTGTGCCAGAGTGCTGATCTTAGCATGCTTGGATGTCTCATACTTATTCTTGATAGTCATGTGCTTATGTTAGTTACAACTTTCCTTTTTTTTTCTCTTTTTATTAAAATAGAAAAGGGGAAATATAGTGGTATTTTATTTGTACTGAAATGTGATTTTATTTGTATGTTAATAAATAAAGTTGCCTAGGGGTTAGAGCTTTTAGCAAGCCATAGCAAAAGCCAGGGCGGTGGTGGTGCACACCTTTAATCCCAGCACTTGTTAGGCAGAACTAGGTAGATCTCTGTGTGTTCAAGGATACAGCCAGCATTGGAGACACACACCTTTAATCTCAATACCAACCATAGAAGACCTGGGGTGACCTACAGACAGGCAATGATGAGACGGTCATGTGGTTGGGTTTACAACCAATGAGAAGGAAGAACAAGAACTCTTTATAAGACAAACACACAGGAAGTAGCTCCTTTTTTCGGAGAGGTCTCCTGGCTGAAGAGGCTAGCTGAAGCAGGCGGGTAAGGCTCTTAGCTCTGACCTCTTGGACTTTTATCTTTACATTGGCTCTGTGTTTCTTATTTAATAAGACAGTTGGTTACATCTACATCCATCCTCCTCTCTGAAGTAAATCGGTGCTGCCAGGAGCAGATATGTCTCACTGTCCAGAAAGTCTAAATTTTTAAAACATTTTAAATGCCATATCCTGTAGGTCTTTGAAGAGTTTGAAGATTACCTATCTATCTGAAATATATCTATGTGTGCCTAGAAGACTTAACTAACATGGCTACAAATATGATTATCATAGATGACTATTATTAATCTATTTCTTAATTATCTATTACAATTTTAAATGAGTTACATAAACATAATACCTCAAACAAGAGTAGAAATATACACACAGTATAACAAAATCAACTTTGTTTGTATCAGTAAGCTAAAATTTATACCAATGTAAAACATTTTAAACATAAACTAAAATCTATACCAATGTAAAACATTTTAAACAAGTTGTTGCTCTTTAAAAGTAGGTTCATTAATCTACCCTTTCATCCTATCACATATCATATCCCCTTTTCTTCTTTAGAAAGAGATTGCATTTATAATCAACCTGATTTAAATAAAGTATTGTCTGTCCCACACCAGAGGGCTCTTTTGATTTGGGACATAAGAATCTCTTAACCTTTTTTTTTTTTTTTTTTTTTTTTTTAGCAATATGTCTGGGTTTAGAGAGGGAGTGAGCCCATTCCATTTCCAAAGCCAGCTTGGTATATTTGGGAATTTGGGCGTAGCTTCTCTTACTACTTCCTGCTGGAAGGGGGCGCTGTATCTTATGGGGACACAAAGAAAATTTTAGGATTATGGAGTAGTCCGTGAGGGTGTATCGTCTGAGCCAGTTGCCTTCAAATGGTTCTGGATATTGGATCATTTGGGCCATGGTGTCATCGGAGACCTTTCAGGTGGTCTTGGCTGGTCAAACCTGATGTATCTTAATCTAGAACAAATCCATAGCCTCTGGCTTTCTGTGGAAACAAAAGCAGAACCTCTTTTCCAAAGCAACATATTCTTATATCCGAATTTTGAAGTCAAGGTACCTTTAAAATTTACATTTTGGCATAACTCAACAGCTTTTTCAATCAAATGTTTTTCTTCAGTTACGAATATCAAAGAGAACATAATCCAGATTTTTTTGTGTGATAGCCATCTTTATGTGGCTTATTTTAAAGACTTTATTTTTAAAAGCTATCTATTTGTTTATATAACTGTATATATATATTTTCTCTTTTAAGCCTATGTACATTTTTCCATACACTGTAAACTATTCCAGCTGAATCAGTCTTATTGTGAACCTATTGCTGTAAACTGCAGCATTCTAAGACTGAAACGGCCCTGTGGCTGCTGCCTCTGCCCACTTCAGCTTCCCAACATGGCGGTGGTACGTTTTCTGCCAGCTCTGGGAGTGATCAACTCTCAGAAATAGTGGGTCTATGTTTCTATCAAAGCAACATGTAGCCCAGAAACCTCTTTTTTTTTTAATACTAGTAAAGACTAAATCTACCACACAGCGTAATGTATTGCTGGCAGATGCCTCATTCCCGCCATACTGCAGGTCAAGCGCAAACGCCAGGAACCCACCAGTAGTATTTTGTGGTGTCTAGCTGCCTATATGAGACATGAAGCAGGAACCTGGTTTTGGCTCTGTTTAGAACTGGTTATTAAATATTCTCAGGTTTAAGGTGGAAACTCGAGCCGTTGAGTGCTATTTGTAGCTGGAGAATTTCTCTCTAGCTCCCTCCAAGTCCCACCAGTCCCGGAACCCACTTATAAAATAAACACACAGACTCTTACATTATTTAAACTGCTTGGCCATTAGCTCAGGCCTATCATTGTCTAGCTCTTACTCTTATATTTAGCCCATTTCTATTAATCTTTACTTTGCCACATGGCTCGTGGCTTACCAGTACTTTACATCTTCCTTGTCCTGGCAGCAGCTCCAGGTGGTCTCCTCTCAGCCTTCCTGTTCCCTCAAATCTCCTGTTAGTCCCACCTATACTTCCTGTCTGGCTACCAGTCAATCAGTATTTATTTATACAGAGCAATATCCATAGCATCATAGCATATATATATATATATATATATATATATATATATATATATATAGAACCCAAACAATTCCATATGATTTCTGAAAGCTGATAAAGACTTCCAGGAATGTGGTGAGATCCAAAATTAATATACACAAATCTCTAGCATTCCCATGTGTCAGGGGAAAGTATACAAAAGAAATGAAACAATACCATTCATATGGAAACACAATGTATAATACTTAGGAACAAATATAACTAAGGAAATGAAAGATATGTAAAATGAAAACTTTAATACATGACAGAAAGACACATGACGATGGGCAGACCCATCCTGCTTGTAACTGGAAAAATTAATTGTATGAAAATGGATATCACTCTAGAATCATTCTATATGTTCAAAGCAACCTCATCTAAAAATCCAGGTTTATTTATCTCAGACTTGTGAAAACACAATCAAAAAAGTTTATATGGTTGCACAAAAGACCAAGATAGCTGAGGCAACCTTGAACCAAAAGAATATTGTGTGTAGAATCACACAAACTATGGCATGGTACTGGTATATGAAACAAACACATAAATCAATGGAAAAGAACAGACGAGCCAGATATAAATACACACAGCTAAACCTATCTGTCTATGTACAAGAATGTCAAAAATTACGTTGAATAAAGCATAGCATCCTCAACAAATGATGGTGGAAAAACTTTATTGGCAGAAAAATGAAACTTCATGCTTATATCTCTCCAAATGCATCAAAGATCTCAGTTTAAGATCCAATGAATGGAAATTTCCAGAAGTAGGGTATACACTTCAACCTACCAGCACAGGGAAGGCCTTCCTGTGTAGGACTGTGTAGCACAGGAACTAAGACCAATAACTTACAAAAAGAACTTTATTAGAGTACAGATTCTGTGCAGCAAAAGAAAGCATCACTTGAATGAAGAATTAACCCAAACAGTGTGAGAAAACATTTGCTAACTGTATATCCAATAGAGGATTAGTGTTTTGGAGATGCACAGAACTGAAAATTAATAAGCAAAAAACCAAACTAATTAGAAAGATGAGCTTTTGAACTGGACAGAAAGCTATCAAAAGAAGAAATAGAAATGGCTAGTAGATATTTTAGAAAGCTTTCAAAATCCTTAACAACCAGGGAAATGCAGTTTAAAATTGTGTTAAGATTCCATCTCATGCCAATTGGAATGACAATGATCAGGAATTCACATGACAGTAAATTGTGATGTGGATATGGGGAAGAGGACCCATGCACACTGTTTCTGGTAAAGGCACAACTCCATTCAGTGATTTTATCTGGCTCTTCCAGATTTGGAGAGGCTTCCAAGTCAGACTAGGGGTTAATCTTTCCTAATGAGAAAGTGAAAACTAAGTTTCCAGAGGCAAAAGGATCTGGAAACCCAGACATCCAGCAGGACTTTAAACAGCAGTGCCATCCCTGACAGCACTCATTCTCACGAGCATTTAGAATTCTCCAGGATATGATGCAGGGCAGATACTGTGAAATGAAGGGGCCAGACACAGCCGGAAAGAAATATGAAAATGCCAGCCACTGTAGAAAGTCAGACAATGACAAATAATAGCCGAAAAACAAATCTCTTTCTTTGATTTTATAAATGAAATCAATTTGGACTCAGCCCAAATTTTTCTTTAACTCTAGTCTGTGGCTGCTGGTTTGTATATAGGGCATTGTTAAGAAATGCTTTAGAAATAGTACCACCCTTAAGAGAAAGATTTGCTGACCCCTGGTGTATGTGCTTTGCCTTGCATTAAAACATGAAAGGAGATACCGTCCTCTACAGGAGTAGAGGACAACATCTTTCAATCATAAGGAAAGCCTTATAAAATGGATGAATTTTGTTTGTGTTCTGACAAATAAAGCTCGCCTGGAGATCAGAGTGTGGAGTTAGCCACTAGTTAACCATAGAGGCCAGGCAGTGGTGGTAACACTTTTAATCCCAGCACTTGAGAGGAGGAAGCCAGAAGATCAGGAGTTCAAGGCCACCCTGAGGTACATGAGATTGAACCAGCCTAAAAGAGAAACAGACCTGGGCAGTGGTGGCACATGCCTTTAATCCCAGCACTCGAAGGTGGAGACAGGAATATAAGGTGGGTGGAGACAGGATCTCAGCCCCCATTCAGTCTGAGATTTTGTAGAGGTGAGAAGTCTCTAGTGGGGGCTCCTCTGCTTCTCTGAACTTTCAGCTTTCATCCTTGATATCTGACTCTGGGTTTGTATTGTTAAGACTAATTAGGATCATGCTTCAATATCAGGCCTTGAATAAAAGTAGATTTAGACCATTAATAAAAAAATAATAAAGCCAAAACAAAAAAACACAAAAAGGAATATATAGAACTTTGGTACATAATAAAAAGACATATACTAATCACAGGCACAGAAAGAAAAGGCAAATCCCAGGTGAATGGGATCAGATACTTAACAAAATCATAGAAGAAATCTTCTCTAAACTCCCCAAGCTAAGAAATGATATACCATGTAGCACAGAGAACACTAAATAGCACCAGAAACACACACACACACACACACACACACACACACACACACACACACACACACCACATTTTAGTTTAAACATTAAATATGCAAACTGAGAAAAGGTATCAAAAACTACCAGAGAAAATGCATAAATCACAAACAAGGGCAAGTCCATTGACTTCTCAATGGAAAATTTAAAAGACAGGAGGTCTTAGAGAAATGTGCTCCAAATTCTATGAGACCGCAGATGCTAATCCAGACTACCTTACCCAGCAAATATATCTCACAGGGTTGAAGGACAATGAAAAACTTTCCATGATACAGGGTATCAGAACTATGTCTGCTAACTAGATATGATGGCTAATCTTGTTTGTCAACTGCACATACATGAAAAAGTCATTTCCATAAGATTGGCCTGAGGGCATGTGTTTTGGGCATTTTGTTGACAGCTAATTGATATAGAGAGACCAAGCACACTTGACATTGTACCATCCCTACATAGGCTGACCTGGGTTATGCAAGAACCATGGCTGAATATGAGCCTGAGAGTAAATAAGTATTTTACATTTGGACATGGCTTCTCCATCAGTTTCATGCTTTGAGTTCCATGTCTTGGCTTCTCTAAATGATGAAGTATAAACTGTGAAACAAACCCTAGCATAGCCAAATGGTTTTTTTTTTTTTTTTTGGATATGATGTCTAACATAGTGACAGAAGCAAAAGTAGAACAGAAATAAGTCACAGGAAAATGAGGAATTGCTACAATAGACCAGACTAAATGTTGGAGGAGTGTGAATATTGTGTCTATGAAGAAACACACATTTCCCAAACATATATCTGGGCATTTCCATAGTGTAAGAAACATAACTTTAAAAGCATTTTGTTAACTTACAAAATATTTGGTGTGAGTAGGAATAATGTAATGCCTGAGATAGAAATTTGCATCAGGCAGCTCTGGTAAGAACTAGGCCTCAGAAACAAGTTACAGGCCGGGCGTTGGTGGCGCACGCCTTTAATCCCAGCACTCGGGAGGCAGAGCCAGGCGGATCTCTGTGAGTTTGAGGCCAGCCTGGGCTACCAAGTGAGCTCCAGGAAAGGCGCAAAGCTACACAGAGAAACCCTGTCTCCAAAAACCAAAAACCAAAAAAAAAAAAAAAAAAAAAAAGAAACAAGTTACAGGTAGGCTACCAGGCAAACCAGATATGAGCCTAGCCCAGGACATATCTATGATATGCTAATGAGGGAATCCCCAGGTGGTACTGATGTGCTAGTGAACCAGTCCCAAGCCATGATCTCTGATAGTGCAAAGCTACTGCATAATTAAATGATAAAATTACTGAAACTTTAGGAATGCTCTGTAGGATCACAACCTTGTGCTCATGAAACATGACATCTCTAGCTTTGTGCTTATACCCACAAGAAAGAGTTCTTGAGAATCTATGCATTGTTTTAGTCACAGTAAACTTTGAACTTTCAACACTGTTACTGTCTCACATAGGCATGTCTGTCAGCCATAGCCATTGACCTAAGCTCACAAGGAGCTTCTGGACCTCCTGTACCTCCATCAGTGCCATCCTCCCAGGCTGCCACAGTTGAAAGATTTCACAGCAGATGAGGGTCAAGCCTGAAAGCTTCCAAAGCATCCTCACTGGAGAAGATTCCCCAGCAGAACCCACTGGCAGCATTTTTGTAAAACAGCTGTTTCCTGTTTGGTGAGATATCTGTTTAATGTATATATTATTGTATTATTTTAATGAATGTTTTCATGCATAAACCTTGTATATTCAAACAGAAAGTCTTGTGTGGATGTCTTAATTGCCTAGTGCCTTAGGGTTAAGAGGCTCATGAACTGTGCAAAAAGGTGGGGTCATTTTGGTATCTAAGCATCATCCTTGATGCCGAGGAACAGCTTGTTTGCCCTTACAGGTGAAATGTCTCCTTGTGTCTAGGATTTCAGGGTAGCAGTGATTCATCCAAAGAACTGAGGTGCCCCTGAAGTCTGGTCAAAATTTTAGAATGTGGAGGATGTTTATTGTGGATTATTCAAGAACAAATATATCGAGGGCATATCTTTGATGAGTAATTTTTCTCTGTCTGGTTCTTAACAGGCAAAGGACAATTTAATGAGGATGATATAGAAGTGAAAGAGTGTAAGGAAGGTAGAGATATGAGGGAGAAAGAGGGTATAGGTTCTCCTTGTGTCTATCAGGAGACACTTGGGTAGATGTGAGTCAGAAGGGGTGGACTGTTTTGGCCCAAGGCTTCCTTTCCTGCTGACGCTCTTTTCTGCTGATTGCATCTATCTCTTTGGGCTCAGAGAGTATCTGACCCAAGGTCCAGAATCATTTGTCACTGGGATACAGAGTGGTGGAAGTTCATCTGTAGATCTTTCCGAGCTGGGGTTCACTGTAATTTCCTGACGCAAGATCACTCAGGTGTCTGCATGAATTCTGACCTGTGTCCCCTCAGCTTACATATCCTGCCAAAAGAGGGTCTTACAGTATATGTTAGAATTTGAAGAATGAATCAATACATTTGGAAATAGCAAAATAAAGTGCAGATGCCTTTAGAGATCACCAAGTCAATTCAGACTACAGTGCCAACTCAATCTTCTATGTTTAGCCATATGGATGGTATATATGATTTATTGTGAAAAACTTCTAGTGGTGAAGAGGATGAAGGATTCCCTGTCATTTCTTCATGCTCAGGGACCTCTGTTCTTCATTCATGACTGTCTTTGAACAGTAAGTGTGTTAAGAGAGTTTAACTGGCCTACCTGATGTTACTGAGTTGTGCCAAGTTGATTCTAGCCTCAGAAAAGTTATGCATATACTTTCAAGACTTTCATGCATTCCAGAGGGACTCCTCACTCTGGCATCTCTATGGTATTGGAACTATTAAAGGGTATCTCAGACACAGAGAGAACAGGATGCATACTCATTCTACTAATTATTTCCAGGATATTAGTGTCAAATGAAAACTTCAGGAAGAAGAATTGAAATTTTTATTGAAGAATTTATTTTAATTATACTACAGTGCCAAGTACCCAATCATGGCATGAGTGAGAAATCCTTAAAAAACATCTTAAGAAATATGACAAAGGTTAGTGGTCATTATCCCTAATTTCAGGAAAGAAACATAGGGAACATAGACTCTATTTTGAATAGTGTTTGATAACAAACTATATTCATTTTACTGATGTGACAAGGAGAAAACTAGAAGGTCAGCAGCCACTTCTTGTAGAGTCCCAGCTCAGTGGTAAGATGTCAGCACTTCTAGAGAGCATGTGGTGTTTCAAGTGAGAATTCACACAATCAACTGCTTTCTCCATTTGCTGATTTTTGTGTTCTTTCCATTTACCTCCCCTTGTTTCTCAGTGGAATCGTAAACGTACCACTGCGATCATTGAGCTGTAAACTCTTCTATCAATGAGTTACTTGTTTATATTCTCACACTGAGGCTTACTTTTTTATTCTTGTTGTTAGTTTTTCTTTGAAGATTCTCTGGAATTTGGGACAGGTTTTCACAGACCTGTAAAAAAGGTCGATCACACAAAGAATTTGTATTCAGAGATGCTGTTAGGACTCTAATGGGAAATGGTGATAGACACTGAAGAAGAGGGATTCCCCATTGAAATTTAACCATTTTCTCTTTGAGAAAGACACATTACACTGTTGTTCTACCTGGTTCCTGACCAGGAAATGATTTCTTTGTGCTCTGTGATCATCTGTCAGCATCATTTTTGTGGTTACAAAAACCAATTACTGTCATAGTACTGACCATGATGATGGCACTGTACTTGGTATTTGACAGAATATAAGATAGTCAAAGAACTCCACAGATATGTAGTCTTTTAAATTCCTTCACATGAATGAGAAACACAGAACTGATACCTATGAGTGTAAGCCTACTCAATCACATTTACTACAATAAATTTACCAGTACTATGGGGAATAAGTAGATGAAGTCCTGACTAGATGTGTGCTGTTAACATGGTCGTGGACATGTCAAAGACCCCAATGGCTCAGACTCATTGAAATGCAAAAAACTTACCTCAATGCAGAAAGGTAGATGGTAAACACTTCTTCTATTCTAAGTGGAAAGCTGATGAACAATTGACCTTTACCTAAAATCAGTGTATGCAAGAACTATCAATCATATCTCCCTCCTCTATGACATTCACTGCCCGAGAGTGCTCCAGTACAGAGAGCTCCCAACAAAACTTTTCCTTTCTCTTGTACTGTATATAATAAATGTCCTGAGTTTCTGGTTTTCATAATATGTGCATCCCATCAGAGTGACTGGAGCCCACCCCATTACAGATGATTTGAAGGTGTGTTTGTTGTTTCTTTAGTTTTTGATGTTTCTTTATTCTCTAATCATCAGAGTTAGATTTTCAGAACTCTGCTGTGCTGAATGCCACAATACTAACCATTAGATTTACAATGGTTATTTGCTATGAAACAGAAGCAAAAACTTCTGATCTTTCCATTAAAAATGACAAGAAAGGCTTGTTCTCTCTTTTGAGAACCCCAAAAAACAGAATGGAAAGACTTTTTGGATCTAAGTACAAAACTTCCCAATATTATGGTACATTGTTCTTGTCATGTGAATGAGCATCAGGTCTCCAAAGTCTTGGGAATTGGCTAACTCCAGGCTGGGTTCCATGGGGGTGAGTCGTAGAAAATTTGAAGTTCCATAAAGAAATATCATAGTTAAAATTGTCTTAACATAGAGACAATGAGAATGTTTTCAGAAATAGCAATTGGTGGATGTCATCACAGCCAAACCCATACCCTTCTCCTCCATTGTCACCCTCCTGACTTCAGATTGCTTCCTATTGCTTCATATACTTTATATTTACTTCATATATTGAGAGAAAGATCAAAGAGATTAATATGTGGTATTTGCAATTTCTGTTGAAATTTTTAACTCACTGATTATCCAGGTAGCTTGGTAAGTACTGAGGGAAAATCTGGTGTTTTACAATGGATCTATAAGTTTCACTTCATGAATTTACTGTAAATTCTGATATATGTTTTATCTAGAATGTTTGAAAAGTTCTATATGTATGAGTGGAGTTCCCATAATCTTTTTTTTTTTTTTAATTTTTCGAGATAGGGTTTCTCTGTGTAGCTTTGCACCTTTCCTGGAACTTGCTTTGGAGACCAGGCTGGCCTCGAACTCACAGAGATCCGCCTGCCTCTGCCTCCCGAGTACTGGAATTAAAGGCGTGCGCCACCACCACCTGACTTACTTCCCATAATCTTTTTCCCCAGGAAGTTCAATTTCTAGAAATTAATTTAATACAGTTTTCCTTTTCAAAAGACACATGGGCAATAACATTAGGTTTGACTTGGGGCTTCAACAGCATCAACATTCATCATTTCCTCTTGTCTCTAATGATAATCTACCTTTTCTTCAGATCACCACAGTCTTGAAACAATGTTGATGATATCTATGTAAAGACAGTGTAATAACTAATTAATTATGTAATAATACTGAAAAGATGTTGCTTCCATTGAGTTCTCAATGTTGCATTGTATCATTAATAAAACCACAGACAATAGATTTAACGTGGGAAGAGTATATATTAGAATTTCAAGAATAATCTAAAATTTGAGTTATCAAACATTTAGAGTTTGAGAAATACAACTTCATTTATCAACTCCCTTTACTTCATTAATTATTGTAAAAAAACTGAGAAGTAAGTTATGATAAAATTTTCACTTGTGTCCAGCACTGGGGGAAAACTAAGAATATCCAATAGTAGTGGTATCAGAAGCTAGAAGGGGAGGGATCAATGCATGTCATTTCAGCATGTTTCTTGGCCTGCAGGATCAGCATCATGGATGCAGGTCTATTACAAGTATAATATTGTAAGCATGCTTCAACATGTTATTACAAAGTAGGGAAAGACAGGGAGAAAGACAGAAAATAGGAAGAGAAAGATGAAGGAAGGAATGAACAAAATGAACAAAAGTTAGGAGGGAAGGATGGAGGCCAAGAGTGAGGGAGGAGGTGTATGTGGAAAGAAAAGGTAAGGTGAGAGAATTAGAAGAGGCTTCTAATGAGGGTTGAGAAATTCATTGATATGGATATAACAATATGCCATCAGAAGTCTGTTATTGTTATGTTCTTCAGCAGAATAATAGTAATAGGTTTCCACCTGGGAACTCTTATCTCAGGTTCTTGTCTCATTAACAGTGTCAGGTGTGGGCTCCCTATCAGGCAGTTGACCTTAAATCCAAGAGAATGTGGTGATAGATTGGTGACACTGTATCATCAGTAGGAATATTTCAGGTAGGCCATTATTGTGTTTCCCAGAGTTTGAGGCAAGGCAACATTGCTGATTATCTTTCATCACAGGTATCATGCACAGAACCTTCTAGATCCAATACCGTTACCTGTGGGGATATATTGTGCACCCCAATAAAATTATCTGAGGATCAGAGGACAGACCCAGCCACTAAATTAGACATAGAGGCCAGACAGTGATGGAACACACCCTTAATGTTATCACTCTGGATCTATGTAAATTCAAGGCCACACTGGGAACAGAGCCAAGCAGTGGTGGCACACACTTTTAATCCCAACACTTGAGATCACATGCCTTTGCTTGGGAAGCACAAACGCCTTTAATCCCAGGAAGTAAGATGTCTGGGCAGAGAAAGGTATATAAGCATGAGAAAAAAGGAACTCATGCTCTTGAGGCTGATGATTTCATAGAAGTAAGAACTTTGCTGTTTTCTGATCTTTCACCCTAATATCTGGCTCTGTTTTTTTTTTTTTTTTATTAATAAGACCATTTAAGAATTCATGTTACTACTGGAAATGCATGAACTGTAACTAATGGCTGAGGAACCCCCATGGAACTGGACCGGGCCCTGGATAAGTGGGACAGTTGATTAGCTTGAATTGTTTGGGAGGCCCCCAGGCAGTGAAGCCAGGATCTGTCCTTGGTGCATTGCCTGGCTTTTTGGAGCCTGGGGCCTATGCTGGGACACTTTGCTCAGCCTTGGTGTAGGGAGGAGGGGACTGGACCTGCCTTGACTGAGTCTACCAGGCTAGGCTGACTCCCCAGGGGAGACCTTGCCTTGGAGGA
>CABHPP010111465.1:248-40775 GCA_902168425.1 Peromyscus attwateri | reverse complement strand
TGAGGTCTAATTTTTTGTAACTCTATTTTATATCCTAAATAATTAATAGAATCTCCTTTTTGTATCTTTTCAGGAGCAATTTGTAATCCCCAGCAAGGCAAAATTTTCTTTATTTCTTCAAACATTCTTTCTAAAATACCTTCATTTGAGTCAGCTAGTAAAATATCATCCATATAATGATAAATTATAGATTTAGGAAATTTTTTACGTACCACTTCCAATGGCTGTTGTACAAAATTTTGACACAGAGTTGGGCTATTCAACATTCCCTGTGGGAGGACCCTCCATTGAAATCTTTTGACCGGTTGAGAATTGTTATAAGTAGGCACTGTGAAAGCAAATCTTTCTCTGTCTTTTTCTTGTAAGGGTATTGAAAAGAAACAGTCTTTTAAATCAATAACTATGAGAGGCCATCCTTTTGGTAACAGAGTAGGCAAAGGAATTCCCGATTGTAGAGAGCCCATTGGCTGAATTACTTTGTTAATTGCTCTAAGGTCTGTTACCATTCTCCACTTACCAGATTTCTTTTTGATAACAAATACAGGAGAATTCCAAGGGCTGGTTGATTCTTCAATATGTTGAGCATTTAACTGCTCTTTTACCAGCTCTTCTAAAGCCTGGAGTTTCTCTGTTGTTAAAGGCCATTGCTGAACCCATACAGGCTTGTCTGTTGACCATTTTAAAGATATAGCTGTTGGTGTTTTTGGAAGATTATCAGTTATTGTGCCCTGTTTTTTTATAACATGGATGGCTGGTGACCACTCATTAGAATAATATCTTCTAATATTTCTCCCAGAAACATGTACTAGTTTATGATTTGTTTCTGAGATTGGAGGGATGTTTATCTGAGTATTCCATTGTTGTAACAAGTCTCGACCCCACAGGTTCATGGCTATGTTAGCTACATATGGTTTTAATTTTGCTCTCTGTCCTTCTGGACCTATATATTCTAACCATCTTGCACTCTGTTTCACTCGAGATAATGTCCCAATTCCTAACAGTTGAATGTTTACCTCTTGAAGAGGCCAAGTTGGATGCCAAAATTCTGGTGCAATTATGGTAATGTCTGCACCTGTGTCTACCAAACCAGACAACAAAACACTATTTATTTTTATTGTCAGTTTTGGTCTTTGTTCATTAATAGAAGTTTGCCAAAAAATTTTTTTTATGTTTTTTCCTGAATTTCCTATTCTATCTGTTTCATCATCCTGACCAACATGATTTATTCCAATAGGCATTTGGTTATTTAATCGCTTAGAGCAGGGATTTCCTCTTCTACAGTTGCTGGAAAGGTTTGAACTGGATTTACTGTGGGGGCCTGCTTGAGGCCCCTCTGGGAGTTTCCCGAAGCCCGAGGCAAAGGATTACCCTGTCTGTCCCTTGTTGATCTACACTCGTTTGTCCAGTGTTTTCCTTTACCACACCTTCTGCATACTCCAGAAGGAAGGGGCATTCTATTGCCAGTGTTCTTTGAAGAAACATTTCTAGGAATAACCTGTTTACAGTCCCTTTTTAAATGTCCTTGCTTTCCACATCCAAAACATCTAACATTTCTGAAACCCTTTGACATTGCTTTTCCTATCCACATATCATCCTGGTCATAAGCCTCAACATTAATTGTTTCTCTAATCCATTCTTCTAAAGGTGCAGATCTTGCCTTTAACGGCCTGATTATTCTTTTGCATGCTGTATTTGCATTCTCAAAGGCCAAAGATTCAATGATTATCTGACTAGCCTGTAAATTTGGAACCATTTTCTGTACTGCTGACGTCAATCTTTGTAAAAAGTTTGTAAAAGATTCTTTTGGGCCCTGTATAACTTTTGTAAATGACTCAGTTTTTTTTCCTGATTCTTCAACTCTGTCCCATGCATTTAAGGCTGCCGTTCGACATAGAACTAGGATTTGGACATCATATAAACTTTGTGCTTCTACTGTAGCATATTGGCCTTCTCCAATAATCTGATCCTGGCAGACTTGTATTCCGTTATCCCTCCATTGTCTTTCTATATTTCTAGCCTCGTTGCTGAACCACATTTTCCACTGAAGATTTTGTCCAGGTTCAAGAACAGCCTGTGCTAGATCCCGCCAGTCCTGTGGTATAATCCTATTACAAGTTGACCAGGTGTTTAACATTTGTTTTACATATGGAGAATGCATGCCATAAGATGCTATTGCCTCCTTAAATCTTCGTAAGTCTAACATTTCGATTGGAATCCAAACATTTTGTTCATCCTCTTCACCAGGTAACTGCTGTACGGTTACCGGATAAATTAAGGGTGATTGTGTGAAAACAGGTTTTCTTTTTGTAACCTTATGATCCAATTTTGAAACAACTTCACTGTTAATTTCGTCTGTCTGAATTTGAATTTCTCTATAATTCATTTTTACAGGTTTTTCTAAGACTGTTATCCTGGCACTTAAATTGACTATCTTTTTAAATAGTACAATGAGGATGAGAAAAGTAATAAGGTGCATAATTCGATCAATATTAATATTCTCATATAGTTGTTTCATTGTCAGAGTGCCTAAAATTTCAAGCAAAGCCCAATTTTCTTCCAACGTACACATAAAGCCCATTTTTTTTAATGTAGAAAAAAATTCTCTTTTAAATAGAGATGTTAATTGACTTACCAAGTCTTCGTAGAACAGTAGAAATTCGAGGGAATTTCAAAACAGCCACCTGGTGTTCAAGGTGTGAATCCAGAGAGAGATGGAGAGAGAGAGAGTGAGCAAAAAAGCCGTAGCCGCTTGAGCCAAGTCAAGCTTTAGCTGTTCAGCAGGGCAGGCCTGTTCAGCAGGGCAGGCCTGAGTTGTTTGTAACACTAGCTTTAAGCAAGTAGCAACAGCTGCAGGTCAGTCAGACCTAGGCCCGAGCTAGGGAGCCCGGCCACTCAGGCCGGAAACCGGACCCGCGGCCAAGCCAAGCCAAGCAGTTTTTAATGGATTCTTGTCACGTTGGGCGCCAATTGTAGATGTAACCAACCGTCGTATAAATAAGAAACACAGATAAGAAACCAATGCAAAGAAGAAAGCCAAGAGGTCAGAGCTAAGAGCCAAAACCTTACCTTTCCTCCTGCAGTGGTCCTACCTCTCCGAAGGAGCTGGTACTTCCTGTGTTAAAGTCTTTATATAGTCTCTGTTCTGCCTTCTCATTGGTTGTAAACCCAACCACAGGACTGCCTCATTACAGCCTGTCTGTATAGACCTCCAGGTGTTCTATGGTTGGTAATGAGATTAAAGGCATGTGTATCCAATGCTGGCTATATCCCTGGACACACAGAGACTTACCTAGCTCAAATGTACACCACCACTGCCCTGCTTTCCTATGGCTTGCTAATAGCTCTGACCCCCAGGCAACTTTATTTATTAACATACAAATAACATTTTGGTACAAAGAAAATATCACCATACTCTGTTGCTCACTTGTCTGCTATTTCTTATCCCTGAACATATTAGAATAGAGCAGGAACCTGAGTTCAGTAAGTACAAACTCATTCCAAGGACCTGAGTTGCAGTCCCAGCGGCTCATTTCAAGAAGGGAATGAACTTCCTAGAAGAATCATCCATTACCTTTCCAAACAAAGGATTTGTTGTAGGACTTTAGGGAAATATAAAGTTTAGGAGACATTAAAATGAAGTAGTATTCTGATAGGCTAAAAAACAAAGAAACAAAACCCTCCAAATCCTCTCTAGTTAAAGGGTCTACATTAGCTCTGTATTACAACATTGACCCAGGACATTGTCTTCTTGGAAACTACAAAATATAGATGTGAAATAAGTTCACAAATTTCTTAAGTATGGTTTTGCAGCTTGTTGGAGGTGGAAGCTATTTCTCTTTGACAAAGTGATTTGGATCTTCTAACAATGAATGATAGATTCATCCTTGTAGCTGAAAGTTTTCCTGTGTCCTGCCTGGTCCACAGCCACTTAGACCCAAGTAAACACACAGAGGCTTATATTGATTAAAACTGCTTGGCCATTAGCTCAGGCTAACTACTAACTAGCTCTTACACTTAAACTCAGCCCATTTCTGTTAATCTATATGTTGCCATGTTTTTCATGGCTTTACCTATGTGCCATTACATGCTGCTCCCTGGATGGGGGGCTGGTGTCTTCTCACTCAGCCTTCCACTTCTCAGAATTCTCCTTGTCTGCTTATCCTGCCTATACTTCCTGCCTGGCTACTGGCCAATCAGCATTTTATTAAACCAGTGTACAAAAGCATTATTACATAGCACATTTTTTTTAAATGTGCATTGGTGTTTTGCCATGGATGTCAGGTCCTCAGGAACTGGAGTTACAGACAATTGTGAGCTGCCATGTGGGTGCTAGGAACTGAACCAGGGTCCTCTGGAAAAGCAGTCAGTTCTCTTAACCCTTGAACCATCTCTCCAGCCTACTCCATAGCACATCTTAATGTGGAAAATTCAAAAGTGAGATGTTTGATAATCTATGCTTTTAGATAAAATGGTTTTCTGTGAGTGAAAGCCTTAGCTACTCAAGTCAGAGGATTCTGTGATACATTAGAGCATGTTCTTAAGAGAAATAATTTTTACTAATTTTGTGTCTGACTTTATCTGTGTCTGTTACTGCTCTTAGGGAAAGTAGATTTTTATTTCCTTAGTTCAAGATGATCTTTATTTTCCATGGATTTAAGGGAAACTCTTCTAACTTAAAAGGCTATCTGTTCGTCTTGTGTAGTATTTCAAAATGCTGCTCAATGCTTGTAATGTCCTCACTCATTTGTTCTCCACCCTGGTGTGAACTGTCTCCTCATGTCTTCTTTCTCCATGCTGTGTGTCTGTGTACATGTATGCATATGTGAATGCATGGCTACACCCTAATGTTGCAGCATAATCATTTTAATAGCGAACATTTGTTTTTGAATAATTTCAGACTTACAGAAAATTTACCAAGATAATACAGAGAATTTATCTAAATTCTCCAAATAACTTGCCCAAAAGATAACATTTTGTATTATTTGACTGCATTTTTCTAAACTTAAAAAATTGTTATTCATGCAATACTATTAGAACCATATACTTTAATAGGACACCTGTCCTATTTTCTGCTACTTTCCTCCCCCTACCCCTTTCATAATCCATTCTAGGAGACCAGGATGCATTTAGGATTACCTGATGCTAGTAAATTTGGTAGCTGAGTATTGTGATGTATATCTTTCTGAAACATATGTGCATATGTGAGTTCTATAAATAAAACCGTTTACATTGTGAATTATGTATAACCAACAGCATTCATATTGTTTTTGTAATTATAGAACATATTTAAGCTTATTTCTCTTATTTCATACTTCTGAAGTATTAAATAATAGCAGAATAAAGATGCTCAATATGCAATTTCTTTGATTTACAGAAGATGACTCAAAGATATTAAATGGCTCAAATATATTCATATCATTTTTCTCATACAACTAGGGTCAGAACCCAGTGTCCTTCCTACTGTGCTGTTCTTCTGGTATATTATACCTACATCTCAGAGACTGGACCACAAATTTCATGGCTGAAAATTAATTACCCAGGTCAAGTCAGCATATTAGCACATAGCTTCCTGAATTCCTGAATTTTGAGCAAGATCTTTGCCTAAGGGTATTGTCCTAAGGTTTGAATGAGTTGGGAACTAACTATTTAAAAAGCCCAGAGGTGATTCCTTTGTAAAGGAAATAGTTTAGTAAAATCTTAATAGTTATTCATTTGTATGGGCTGTTGATGGGAATACATATGCTTCAGACAGTGTTTATGTCATCTAGATTCAGATGTTGAAACTGAATCTCCACTCTGATGGAATTTGAAGATTGCAGTTTTCAGAGTAGAAAGCTTAAAGATCCCTGTCATTTTGAGGCCCTATTAGGGCCTAGCAAGAACACTCTTCTCAGAACCAGAGAGGACCTGTATTAAAAATCTGTGAGACCTTTGTCGTCTTGAGAAAGTGTGAATAATGAACTTCAGGTTCTTTGTAAGTATAGCATAGTGGTTTATGCAGCAGATTGTACAGACCATGGCAATGTAAAGATCATTTTTTTTTAAAATATTGCTTATAGAAAAAGAGAAGGGAAATCATCACAAACTTGCAATTGAAATACAATTTTCAAGGACATTCTAAAAAACATTTGTTTTTACTTTATGTGTGTATTTTGTCTGTCTGTATGTATGTATACTACATGTGTTTCTGGTTTATCAGATACCTTGAAACTGGAATTATAGATGTTTGTGAGCCACTGTGTGAGTGCTGGAAACTAAACCTAGGTCTTCTGAAAAAATTTTAAGTGCTCTCAACCACTGAGCCATCTCTCTAGCCCCTCCAGGACATTTTAATTACTTAATTGTGTAGGCAACAGTAACTGTAGAGAAAATGTAGCAATTATGCTCCTATATTTAACTTTTGACTAACGAGAACAGAAAACAGATGAAAAATCTAAAAATTCCTAATCAGGGCTTCAAATTCTCATGCTTTTCTAGGTAATATGCTGTAAATTCATTGGGACCTGTTCTGACTGGGAACTGGAGAAAATTGGTGCACTTAAGAATCAATATTCAGAGCTCTATTTGAGAGATTCAGATTTTTAGTCACAGTCACTACTGTGACTCAATTGTAATTTAAGCTCTTACAAAAAATGCAGTTGTCACTGAGAGCAATGGAGGCTTTCTCGAACAGATAGTTGTAGCTCACAGAACTAAGCTGCTGGAAAAATAAAAAACTCAATGACCTCCATACTTACTCCAAACTAGAAGAGTGAATTTTACAGACAACATGAATGTGAGTTTAGAAAAGAAGATCTAATTTTTACAGGTGGGACCTCAAGAGAAAGAATAAAGGAGAGCTCCTGTGTTGCAGGACTGGGTCCCAGTAAATGGACACCATCAAGCTGTTAGACTCAGGGCTTTTATAGGACCTAGGGCAGAAACTGAGGGTAGGCAATGAAGAGGGGCGGTTAGTCCAGTCAGTCCCATGACGTTTCCAGGTGCCTCTCAGTTTGGGTCATGTGTCACATGTCTCATCCATGCAGTGGAGCTCACTTGAGTTGTATAAAAGGAGAAGAAAGACAATAGGAAATGAAATTAGGAATCATCGACTCAGTCAGAAGAGAATCAAGTACATTTCTAGCCAAGAATAAGAAATGAGGTCCCTGTCCTGAGACTGGCGGAACGGTTTCTATTTCCTGTTCTCATCAATGCTAACTCATTGTATGCCTTTCCCCTCCTTGACTGAAATGATCTACAGATCATCTTTCTTTTCTTCAGTTTCTTTTCTACTTAGTTTGATAGCCTGATCCTTCAGCCCACAGGCCATCAAATACCAAGAAGCCTCTTTACCTCCTTTTTAAAATACACTTGTTGGACCTCAGTCTAGTGTTTCTTCTTAAGTATGAGGCTAAGAGTTTGGCTCTCTAACAGTGTTCCCTGGTTCTATATGTGGGGCTATGGGATAGGACCACATCTTGTGCTGTGTAACCTGCTTCCTCTGTTTCATTGTTTGACTATCTCTTGTGTCTCAGTGGGTCTTCTTACTGAATTCTGGTCTTTGCTGATTTGTAACAGGCTTTGGTTTTTATCATGACGTGTCTGTGTGTGCAGTTCTGCTGCTCTGGCTATGACCTATGACTTCATTCTCTGAATTCTGTCTTGAATCTTGCCTGAGTAGTGACATCTCTTTCCAGTTTCAGTTTTCTTCTTGATAAATTTCCTTTGTTGTTTGCACTGGTTTAATGCGTCTGTAACTCATGTAGGCTATACTTTATAACTGTGAAATTCATAGGGTGTTTTGTGTGTTCTAGGGACAGAGTAAGTAGTATTGACCAAGAGTGGTGTAAACTACACAGAAAAGGTACACACACACAGAGATAGACACACATACTATAATTTTTTTTGTTTGTTTGTTTTTTTGTTTTTTCAAAACAGGGTTTCTCTGTGTAGCTTTGCGCCTTTCCTGGAACTCGCTTGGGAGACCAGGCTGGCCTCGAACTCACAGAGATCTGCCTGGCTCTGCCTCCCGAGTGCTGGGATTAAAGGCGTGCGCCACCACCGCCCAGCACACACACTATAATTTTAAAAAGTATCTAAACAGATAATTGGTGATTTAAGTTGAAGACAACTAGAAACCAGGCATGGCAAAGGAGGGAGTGGACCGCTGATGCTTCTCTTTTTGTTCTCTCTTATTGTTCGTTTGATGGGTTGCTTGTATATCTATTTATCATTTTCCCCCAACTTTTTAATCCACTATGATCTCTTTATACTCTTACTAGGGTACATGTCAACTAAAGTTCCCGGAAAATAAGATTCACTTCTCTTAGAGATTCTAGAAGCATGGTTGACTGGTTAGAATTTGTGTGAATGTGGAGAATTAAGTGTTGAGGTTTAGAGACAAATTATCTTGGGCTCGCTTTATCCCTCTTCCTAGCTGTTCATTCTTTACCCCTGTGTTTCACCTAACATTCTTGTAGCTATCAGATGGAACATCTTGGAATGCACTCCTGGACTCCTAGCTTCAACTAAGGCAAAGGGCAAGAGAGCAGATAGCATCTGAGGCTCATAGCAGAGACTTCTCTGCTTTGCTGTAACTTACCTCCTTGCTGTTCCTATCAAGATACTTTTAAAGTGCCTTCATTTATGACTTTTTTTCTATAACTATAAAAATTTCATCAAAACTGTTACCACATTGGATCTTGCTTTTAAAGGTTACTTAAATACATATTCTTAGGGCATGGTCATTTATAGTTGGCTCTTTGAGGGGAGAGTTGTTTTTTTTTTTGACAAATGTATAATTCAAATACTCCCCTTTCTGTCTCCTCACCTCTGTACACAAAGAACAGATGCCCTCTTGGAACGACAAACTTGTGGTCTAGGCATGTCCAAGCCTCAGCTATGCCTTCAGTGTTGCTCAGGGAGAACACACCTCCTTTGCTTTGGCAGCCTCTTCTAGAAAATCAGAGTGAGGCTTATAAAAGATGTTGACCCTAAAGTCAGGGAGGCACTGATCTATAAACTAAAATAAACAACAGCAGTGTATGTGGTGGTATTGTGTTCCCCAAAATATTGTGTACCTTAATAAACTTATCTGGGGTCAGAGACAGAACAGCCACAATATTAAACATAGAGGTTAGGCAGTGGTAGCACACGCCTTTAATCCTAGCATTCCAGAGACAGAAATCCCTCTGGATCTCTGAGTTCAAGGCCACATTGGAAACGGCCAGGCATGGTGACACACACCTTTAATCCCAGGGAGTGGTGGTAGAAAGCAGAAAGGTATATAAGGCGTGAGGACCAGAAACTAGAGGCATTTGCCCTGGAGAGGCATTTGCCCTGGAGAGGCATTTGCCCTAGAGAGGCATTTGGCCTGGTTAAGCATTTGGCCTGGTTAAGCTTTCAGGCTTCTAGCAGCAGTTCAGCTGAGACCCATTTTGGATGAAGGCATAGAGGCTTCCAGTCTGAGGAAGCAAGACCAGCTGAGGATCCGGCGAGGTGAGATAGCTGTGGCTTATTCTGTCTCTCTGATCTTCCAGTGTTCACCCCAATACCTGGCTGAGGTTTGATTTTATTAATAAGACCTTCTAAGATTCATGCTACAAGTGTAGCTATCCTATATGTGAAAAGCATCATTCTAATACCATAGGCAGAGAGCCATACAGTTATCTTCAGAAAGGTCACATCTCACCATCTAGTTGACTTTCTCAGCTTAGTAATCTCTGCTACAGAAAATGTTTGTGATAGGTTTTTCAAGCAGTAAAAACTGATGTTCTGAGAAGGAGAGATACAGAGATAGAGAAGAAGTTTGCATGGGTTTGTCACATACGGACATTCAAGAGACTAAAGTCTGAGAGAAACAGTAAATATGACTGATAATGTGGTTAAGTAATCATGTACTAGATGCTGAATATCAAGGTTTGTCCATGAATATAAAAACAGCCACATTTTCTAATAGAGGGAGAGAGCTCCAGGGTAGAAGGAGATAAAAACTGCAGCCATATGGCTGATATGTAAAGTTGAATTATATTGTAAAATAAAATAAAATAAATTCAAAAAAAAAAAAACTGCAGCCAATGCTCAGGAAGTTAATGGAGACTCTAGTGAACATTGATTCTGCCAACTGGCAAGCAAAATAACTTATTTTTACCGTCCCCAGCAGAAGTTCAAGAAGGCCAAAAGAGCTGCTCTTAAGTCAGCTAATTTCTTTATTTCTTTCTTTATTTATTTTTTATACTTTATAATTTGATTTAATTTTACATATCAGCCACGGATTCCCCTGTCCTCCCTCCTCCCCCTCCCCCCTACCTCCCTCCCCCAGCCCACACCCCATTCCCATCTCCTCCAGGGCAAGGACTCCCCTGGGGACTCAGCTCAACCTGGTAGATTCAGTCCAAGCAAGTCCAGTCCTCTCCCCCCAGGCTGAGCAAAGTGTCCCTGCATAGGCCCCAGGTTCCAAACAGCCAGCTCATGCACTAAGGACAGCTAATTTCTAAGCCTTATTCAGTGTGAGGTCACTGCTGATAAGTAGGAGGGAAGCCAAAAGGAAGCAGTTTCACAGAGCTAAGGAGTATGTCTCAGGAAGGAAATCAGTTGCTGTAGGATTTTTATCTCAGTCTGTTTTCACTCAAATATCCATGTTTGGCCTTTCCTTCTAACCTATTCTAGTTTGCTTTCTGTTTCTCTTCTAAAACACTGACCCAAAAGCAAGTTGGGTAGGAAAAAGTTTATTTGCCTTACACTGCTCTTCCTTGTTGAGAGCTTCCCCTACACTTTTTCATGTGGAGAGAGTGTACTACTATACTGATGAAAAGAAAAATTACATACAAGTATCATTGAGATGAGAACTCAATAACTCAGTACGGTTTTTTTTTTTTTTTTTTGGTGTTTCAAGACAGGGTTTCTCTGTGTAGCTTTGCACCTTTCCTGGAGCTCACTTGGTAGCCCAGGCTGGCCTCGAACTCACAGAGATCCGCCTACCTCTGCCTCCCGAGTGCTGGGATTAAAGGCGTGCGCCACCAACGCCCGGCCTCAGTACGGTTTTGAGGCAATGACTATTTCCGTGAATGATCAACAGATGATAGGCAGATGTCTAAAAAGGGGAGGACTTTGTTTGATAGGGATAAAACCAAGACTATGGGTGAAGGTGATGTGATTTATTTACTAATAATGGCTGTCCGACTCTGTTAGGGTTAGTGTTTGTACATGCTGTTCGTATGTTGGCCAAGAACCCCCAATTGGATGGTATAAGGTAGCATTTTGATGTTGAGTAGACTCAGATAAGGTCCTGAAAGGATCCTTATGATGGGACTGTTCCTGTGCCCTTATGAGGAAAGAAGTTACTCTCTGCTTTGTTAAGATATAATGTGAGATGACCACTGAAAACCAGGAATTGAGCCTTCAAAAGAATGCAGCCATGCTGGAACACTGATTTTTTTAAATTTCTTGGTCTCCAGATGGTGAGAAATGGATTTCTGTATGCTGTGAATATATGTTGTTCCATTGGTTAATAAATAAGCTGCTTTGGCCTATGGCAAGGCAACTTCGAGGCAGGTGGGAAATCCAAGCAGAGATACAGAGAGAAGGGCAGAGTTAGGAGAGACACCAGCCCGCCGCTGAAGGGGCAACAAGATGCCAGCAGACCGGTAATGCCATGGCCACGTGGCAACATATGGATTAATAGGAATGGGTTAATTTAAGATGAAAGAGCTAACTAGCAAGAAGTTGAAGCCATAGGCCATACAGTTTGTAATTAATAAAGCCTCTGTATGAGCCGGGCAGTGGTGGCCCACGCCTTTAATCCCAGCCAGGTGGATCCCTGTGAGTTTGAGGCCAGCCTGGTCTACAAAGTGAGATCCAAGCACCAAAACTACACAGAGAAACCCTGTCTCAAAAAACCCAAAATAAAGCCGGGTGGTGGTGGCGCACGCCTTTAATCCCAGCACTTGGGAGGCAGAGCCAGGCGGATCTCTGTGAGTTCGAGGTCAGCCTGGTCTACAGAGCGAGATCCAGGAAAGGCGCAAAGCTACACAGAGAAACCATGTCTCGAACCCCCCCCCCAAAAAAAAAGAAAAAAAAAACCAAAATAAATAAATAAAAAATTAAAGCCTCTGTGTAATTATTTTATAAATGGATGCAGACTGCTGGTGGGAGAGATTCAACTCAACTGCAGGTGGGCTGGGTGGGGACACAGAGAAACTTCCCTCCACAGTCTTTTGTTTAAACCATGGAGTCAATGCCATAAGGCTATTGTAGCCCTGCTAAGACACCAGCTGTGCTTTTGGGGTTGTTGCTTATTTTTTTGTTTTTACATCCCATCCACAATTCCCCTCCCTCCCTTCTTCCCCATCCCTCCCCTCCCAGTTGTGCTTTCCTATAGTTCTGCAGTGATCTGTGACTTTCTACTGACCTTCTTGCCCTATGGTGTCCTTCAAATTAGATCCTCTTGTTTCTTCCCCCACTGCATTTCAGTTCTACTGGAGTTCTAGAGCGTTCACCAAGAGAGAGCCCAGGACTGCTCTACCTGAGTTCTTTTCAGAGAGGAATGATGGTCATTTGAATATTAATGAGCATTACAATAAGTCAAACCATTAGTTGTGATATTCAGATAATAATATTAATAAGAACAGGATTAACTTACTAGGCGTTGAGGTTTGAAGGAATAGTTAGCAGGTGCAGACAACTCTTGAGGTTATTGGCAACAGGAGAATAGAGAAATGGATGGTAGGAGATGAAGGTGAGATACTGTTCAACGTTGCTATTTTAGTCAATTTTGCCATGTTAACATGTAGCCCTAGCTAGCCTAGAACTTGCTAGCTGGCCTTGAACTAACAGAGATCTCCCTGTCTCTGCCCCCTGAATGCCAGGTGGTTTATGCCACCAACCCTGACTAAAGATAGTATTAAAATTTTAATTATGTGTATGTATGTATGTGTGTGTGTCTTTGGGAGGCTGTGTGCATTTGAATTCAGTGCCCTTAGAGGTCAGAAGATTGCATGAGATCTACTGGAGGTAGAGTTTCAAGAGGTTCTGAGCCCCTGATGTTGGTGATAGGAACTGAGCTCTGCAGCATGAACCTAATTAATCTTATCAGTAAAAACCAGCAGTCAAATATCGGGGTAATCACCTGAAAGATCAGAGAAGCAGAGGAGCAGCTACCAGTGACTTTTTAACCTCTCCAGATCCTCCCATCCAAAGGGCCGAGATCCTTTCCCCTGCCCTGCCTTATCACGTCCTCTCTCCTAGTGCTGGGATTAAAGGCATGAGCCACCACTACCCTCTACGGTTAACTAGTAGCTAGGTCTACTCTCTCAGCTCCAGGCAAGTTTTATTTGTCGGAACACAAACAAAACATCACACAACAGAGCCCAGGTCCCCTGTAAGAAAAGTAAGCACTCTTAACTGTGGGGTCATTTCTCAGCCTTTCTTAAAAGCTATGTATGTTATGCGACTAGTATGTAAAAGTGCAGCATTTAGTCTTTATGCTGTATTTTTAATTCTGTGCTATTTAAATTTGTAATATTTACACTTTCAATTTTGTTTTGAAAAGTTAATCAATGATAACCCACCCCTTTTTTAGAGATTTTGGCTTGGGGTGATCATGTTATAGTTTGATACAGAATGAAATTCTGAGGTCCTGGTAAAGGGAGTTCCCAAATGAGAAGTTGCCTTTTAAGACTTAAAATGGTGACAGCCAACTTCTAGTCAGGACAGCCTTTCTTAAAAGCTATGTATGAAGTCCAGTGTAAGCAAAGAATCTGACTCAAAGTTCTTGGTGAATGGATTTTGTATGCCTGCTTTTGGACATGTTCTGAGATGAGATGGGACTATGCCACTTCTGGTTTGAAACGTCTTCACACCGCTCTCATTTTTTCTTTTCTCTTCTTTTCTTTCTCTCCTTCCTCCTTCCTTCCCTCCTCCCTCCCTCCCTCCCTCCCTCCCTCCCTCCCTCCTTCCCTCCCTTCCTTCCCTCCCTTCCTCCCTCCCTTCCCTCCCCCCTTCCCTTCCCTCCCTTCCCTCCCTCCTCCCTTTTTTTCTTCTTTTTGAGACAGGCTCTCACACTGTAGCCCAGGCTGGTATCCACTTGTGGTAAGTGCCCCTGCATTTGCTTCCTGAGTTCTCTCTTCTGTCTGCTTTGATATTTCCATTCCTTACAGTAGAGCACATCTTAGTACAAAGGGTGATGCATAAAATAAAAGTTGTTCACATGTACAAAATATATTATGTTTTCTTCCTATTATAAAAGCAGTATTAAGTTTATTTGGGGATTTTGGAACTATAGGCATCCACAAGGAAGAAAAAAATTAAATCATGTCACAATAACTATGTAAAATGTTCACATATGCCTGTTATTTCTAAGTGTGCATTTTGTTATCAACATCTAAAATGAGACTAATTATTTTTTACTTGATGTTTTTCAGTTAATTATAAGAAAGAGATTAAGTTGGCTTTTATTTTATTTCTTTTCTTTTTCTTTGTAAGCAATTAAATCTGTAAGCATTGAGACAGTGTTTAGGCCACAGATGGGCTGGGAGATAGCTCAGTGGCTAAGAATACTTGTTTGTCTTTCTGAGTCTGGGTTACCTCACTCAGGATGATTTTTTCTAGATCCATCCATTTGCCTGCAAACTTCATGATGTCATTGTTTTTCTCTGCTGAGTAGTACTCCATTGTGTATATGTACCACATTTTATTTATCCATTCTTCAGTTGAGGTGATCGGATGGCCAAACACCCTAACTGTTGTGATAGAACTCTCATCCAATGACTGATGGAAGTGGGTGCAGAGATCCATGGCTAGGCCCCAGGTGGACCTCCGGGAATCCAATCCCGGGAAAGAGGAGGGATTGTATGAGGGAGAATTGTTGAGACCATGATTGGAAAAAGCACAGGGACAAATAGCCAAACTAGTGGAAACACGTGAACTATGAACCAAGAGCTGAGGAGCCCCTATGGAACTGGATCAGGCCCTCTGGATAAGTGAGACAGTTGATTAGCTTGGACTGTTTGGGAGGCCCCCAGGCAGTGGGACAGGGACCTGTCCTTAGTGCATGAGCTGGCTGTTTGGAGCCTGGGGCCTATGCAGGGACACTTTGCTCAGCCTGGGTGAAGGGAGGAGGGGACTGGACCTGCCTCCACTGAATCTACCAGGCCTAGCTGAATCCCCAGGGGAGTCCTTGCCCTGGAGGAGATGGGAATGGGGGTGGGCTGAGTGGACGGTGGGGTTGGGGGAGGAGGGAGGACAGGGGAATCGTGGCTGATATGTAAAATTAAATTAAATTATAAAATAAAAAAAGAAAACAGTAAAAAAAATAATAATACTTGTTGCTCTTGCAGAGGGCCCAGGTTTGATTCTCAGTACTCACAAGGCAGCTGACAACTGGCAGGAACTCTATCTAGTTCCTGAGGATTCAGTGCCCTCCACAGGCACCAGGCACACACACGGTACACAGATATACATGCAGGCAAAACATCAATATACATAAAATAAAAATAAATAAATCATTAAAAAATTCTGGCCATGGATAAAATAAATGAATTCTAAAAATATCTTATATGTCATAAACGTAATTTCTTTGGGATAATCATGTAAGTTCTGAGATGGACTCCCTAACTCAGTCCTGTTATTTACATTTCTTGAGATAGAGTGTTTAGGATTCTTACTACTCGATCCTACAAGGTATTGTTCTCTCTAACAGTCTGAAAATGAATTGACACAAGCTTTGCTCAATTACTATTTAGTCTGATTAACTTCTTCAAGAAACTGAATTACTTAAAGAAATGCAATTTTTGACAAGTTCAATAGGCTAAATACAATAAAAGAATCAAGATAGTTGCTTAATTATCTGACATATTGGATTTACTCGGCATAACATTTACTTTCTACTAATAATCTTCGTCTCTTATGGTAGTACAGTACATGAATGTAATATCAGATTAGAAATACTGTGTTGAGCAATATCACTTTCATTTGAAGGGCATGTTTAAAATGGACACTGTGAACTTTAGTTTAAATCCATACCTATATGTATGAACCACAATATTGACATAGAATTCTTCTTGTAAATTTTCCCAAACATATTGAACCTTAAACAAATTTAGTTTTGTCATTTAAGAATGACTCAGCATACTGAAGTGATACAGATTCAATATTACCATTTGCATGCATGTATATGAGCATATATGTGAACAAACAAATATAGTTAGATACATTTTATTATAGTAATTTCCATATATATAATCAAGCTGGGAGTATTAAACTTTTTTTTTTGTACCTTTTTTGGCAGTCTGGTTTAGTTGGTAAATTCTTTCTTTGGATAGTAATAGTAAATGTCTAAAATAATACAAACAGAACTGAAACAAAAATACATTGACATATAATTCTATTCATGGGCTACATAAGTTAAGGATCACTGTATCCAGATAGTCATATATAAAATACATCTTTAAAATGCCCAAGGCAATACCAGACTAGAAAAGTTTCTTGAACACATAAGAAACCAGCTGAGAGACATGCATTTGAAACAGAGATGTAATAAAGCCCTTAGGTTTACCTCGTACATATCTGTCATTTTTGCTTTAAATCCAGAAGTAAGATTTATCATCATTTTAGGAGTAAGCATGTTATGAAGATACTTGGGATACATTGGTATTGTTGTGACTTAGCTATGTCCTGTGTCATCTATACAGTGTTGGTATGAGTACACATGTAAACTCTGAGCATTTCTTTCAGCACATGGAAAACTTAGAGTCCCACGCAGTTGAACTATAGAACTCTACCAGTGATTTCTACCAGTTTTTTTTTAACAGAAAGTGTGATTAACACAGAAGATAAAAAAGAGAGAGAATATTGGAAAGTAAAGTGGGATCTGAAAAAATATTCTACAGTCCTGTAAAACCCCAAATAGAAATTAAGAAAGGGAAGGGAAGAAGGGGTTTGCCATTGGTCAGTAATTTGCTTTCTATAACCACACAATTTTCTGTAGCATTACACAGTTCACATCAATATCTATTAGACAGTTGTTGAATTTGAGTTCTTACGCTTTCCCACCAAGTGAGTATTGTACTACTTTTATTATTTTCACCTCCTCCCATTTTTTATGAAAAAGATGGACCTGGCCTGAGCTGAATGAAGCACGTGGTACTCTGCAGACATAAATGGGAACTGTGGTACTCTGCAGACATAAATGGGAACTGTGGTACTCTGCAGACATAAATGGGAACTGTATTTTTTTTTTTTAGCAGTAGGCATTGGTTTCACACTTATAGTTTTATTTTTCCCTTTTCCCTCTAATATTCTCTGCTGTTGTCCTTGATCTGTATAACGGGACATCATATGGTTTCCTACCTTGAGTTTCTTTTATTTTATCAAACCTCCTCTTTTTGTTTGTATATTTCCTTGATTTCTTTTATTGACTTTCCTCATTTATTTATGAGAAATGATTCAGTAGGATAAGGAGATAGACAAAAATCTCACCATATTATTAAAAATGGATTGTATGTTATGCTTACAAGGTAATTAGTATATGCATTTTGTTAATTGTACTAAATCAGGATTCATGGCAGTCAGTTATTATATATTGTACAGTCTATAGAATATTCTAATAGCCCATGAAAGAATCTATCCCCTTTAAAGACCTTGTGTAGTGGTGTGTCTAATCTGCAGCATGTGAGTGGAATTAATCTGTATCATATAAATAATTTTGCCAGGATGGTGGAATTGGTTGCTGAATAAGAATAGAAATGTTTTTCAAGCCAAAGAGAAAATTGAGTCTTTTAATCATGCGAGTCGAAAATTGACCTATGGACAGTGATTCCACTGTCTCCGTGCCATAGGTGTTGTGATAGCATCGGTCTGTCACTGCTGCTGACTTACGGACAGTGAGTCTACTGTCTCTGGGCTCCAGGTGTTGTGATAGCATCGGTCTGCTATTGCTGCTGGCGTGTGGACGTGATTCTAGTGTGTGTGTGTGTGCTCCAGGTGTTGTGATAGCATCAGCCTGCTACTGCTGCTGACGTATGGATGTGATTCTCCTGTCTCTGTGTGCCGTAGGTGTTCTGATAGCGTCGGTCTGCTATTGCTGCTGAGCCCCTTTGAGAAAAAAACTCCCTGAACCATGCTGATGTTATGAATATGTTCTGGTTTCCTAACCTTATGTTTTGGTATCTTTTTACCTTAGGATGTAGTTATTTTAAGTATTTCTGGATGATTATTTAAGGAGGAAGTGAAAAACACAAATCGTGTGTGATAAAACTTCAGACAAGGCAGAGGTCAGTTTAGAAGCTCATGATTAAGGACAAATTTCAGTATTTTTTGAAGGTCTTTTCCTTTTGTTTGAGGCTCTGACAAGAAACTGTGTACAGGGACAAGGCTGATAACCTAAGCTTAAACCCTGCCTTGCTTGTATATAGGTGTGTAGCAAGCTATGAGCTTACTCTGAGCTGGTGAAATTAGTTACTTTGCTTCTATATTCATTCTTGTGCAGTCTCCCCGTTACAAAGAGAAATATCCATATATAAGTGGGTCAAAGCACGGGTTTAGAAAAGCAAAGAGAAAGAAGAAGTGATTAACAGGCTCTGAAACTCTGTTTAACATTTCCGGATCAAACCAGTACCAGATTCCTAGGACATAGTAGGGAGTCCAGCAGACAATAAACGAGGTGGCAAAGGCGACTGTCATCTTGAGAGTTCTCAGCCGTGCTCTTGGGATGTTATTCTTGGATTGATTCAGCTGTAGTTCTAGTAGATAGAGGAAAAAGAGTAAGTGTCTAAAGTCAGCTTCCTCAAAAAGCCAAATGATAAAACGTGGAAGAGAGGTTCACTAATCTACCTATTGATTATAGGAAAAACAATTCCAACCATGACAATTCACTGAAAAAGGTTCCTACCCCACCCCAACCCCAACCAGGTGTAGCAGTGCTTATTTGTAATTCCAAGGGAGCAAAGGCAGAGGGCTAGCCTGGGCTCTCTAATGAAACTGTCTCAGCAAAGAAACAAATACGCTTTTAGAGCAAGTTTTCCTCTGGGAAAGAATGAAGAGAAGAGTGCTCTTAAAATCAAACCAAGGAGGATTGAAAAATGGAGGTATTTACACAGTTGAATATGACATTGGTTGTTTGCTGTGTTCTAGATATCAGATGTTTGGTGTATTAGCCCAGTAGGAGCATATCTTCAGTGCTTATCCTGAGTTTTAATGGAGTAATTGTTCTTTCTTCGTTTAAAATTTTTTATTTATATATGTTAATTATGCACGGCAATGACTTCATTCTGAGATATATGTCTGTATATGTACATGTACATATCTATATCCAAATACCATATATATCTGTATTTGTATGTGTGTATGTATGTATGTATGCATCTATCTATCTATCTATCTATCTATCTATCTATCTATCTATTATTTGGATCATATTCATTCCCTCCTCCATAGCTCTCTTGTCCCCTTCCTATTCTTGTCTCTATCAAAAAAAAATATTGTTTTATTCCATGATGGAAAATGAGAATATGAGATGTATAATTAGCAAGCAGATCTCATCTATAAATTGAGTATATTGTGAAAATACTATTCTAAGGGTGATTGTGAATTATTAAATGACCTAAAATTTGTGAACTGCTTGCCACAGTATTTAATACACTACCATTCTTGCCTAAGGGTTGCTGTTTAAATATTGTTTATCAGCAGAGCTATCGCTGGTGATTTGAGTGTGAGTAGGCTGGATCTGCGGACCTGAGAGCAAGAAAGCTGCACACCCCCCCCCCCCATGCTCCTTGCTGTAGGCTATTTTGGGTGAGCTAGCCTAGGCAGTGATGGAGAGCTCTCCTACATAGTGATGATGAGGGAAAGCTGGTGGGCTGACCAACCCAGCTACCACCCAGGCCCAGAACCAGGGCTATGAGTTGGCCCACCCTAACATCCACCTCATTTATTAACTGTTGAAGCATGGACAGGGATGAACCTACAGATCCAAAGCAGCAGAATCTCCATGACACAGGACAACAGCAGGATATCCAAGAGGAGCCCCAGTGAGAGCCCATTATCAGTGGCGTAGAAGTCAGAGGCCTCCAGAGAGACCAATGGCTTATGGCAACAAACACTTTCAAGTAAAGATGAATGGACTAAAGGTAAACTGTGTGACTCCATGGGCCACACTACTGCTTCCACAAGATTCTTCTCTCTCTCTCTCTCTCTCTCTCTCTCTCTCTCTCTCTCTCTCGCTCTCTCGCTCTCTCGCTCTCTCTCTCTCTTTCTCTCCCTCTTTCATGCTTTTGTTTTCTTTGGTTTTTTTTTTTTTTGTGGGGGAGCAGGTTGCAAGAGCAGAGGTGGATGAGAGGGGACAGGGAAGTAAGTGGGGTCAGAATGCATGGTGTGACATCCACAAAGAATCAATAAAAGTTAAAAGTATTGTATGTCTGCAATTATTATTAAAATCTCAGGAATACGTACTGTGTGGATTTCTATGAAGGACCTGTGTGAGGGCGAAGATGATTTTGGCATTGCAGATCAGCATGATGAGAAGAGGGAAAACGAAGAGGCAGCTGAAGGTGAAGAAGTTGTAAAACGCTTGGTGCCACCATTGTGGAAAACTGCAGTGTGTCACACATTGAGAGAAAGCCTCAGCTTGCCCAGAGCCATCTTCTAGGTAGATCATCCTGAAGATATATAACTATGAAATAAGAAGAAAAAGTAATGTGTCTTTTCCCAAAAGCATTCCTTTCTTTACGCTGCTATCCCCATACCTAAAGCGGTTTCTAAATTCCTTGGCGTCACATTTTGACAATTATATTGAAACTTGTGAGTGAGGTTTACTTGAACCATGTTTGCATTAGTTTGGATGACCTGTAGGGTTTTGTAATTGGTGGAATTATTTCAGCCTTGAAGAACAATGACCACTTGAAGACTTAAGCCTCACTTGCCCTTTCACTTCCCCCACACTTATTCCGAGCAGCCTTGTTGAAAGTGATTTTATTCATTCTATATCCACAGTGTTCAAAACTATGCCTTTTAGATTGTATCCATTAACATACATATTCAATTTGTTTTAGACATTGAAAGGCCAAATTATATGGTATACTTTTTAAAATGGCCAAAGTGTATAAACGGTGTACAGGCCTCTACCCTGGTAATATTGAGTGGAATGTAGGTGTAAGGGTCTTATTAAATAAGAAACACAGAGCCGAATGCAGAGTTAAAAGCCCAAGAGGTCAGAGCAGTAGCTGAGAGCTAAGACTTAAAATTGCCTTTCTTACCCTTCGCTGCTGCTGTCGTCCTTCCCCTCCGCAACAGACCTACTTCCTGTGTATCTGTCTTTTTATTGACTTTCTGTTCTGCCTTCTCATTGGTTGTAAACCCAACCACATGACCTCCTCGTCACTGCCCACCTATACAGACCTCCAGGTCTTCTATGGTTGGTATTGACATTAAAGGCGTGTGTCTCCATGCTGGCTGTATCCTTGAACACACAGAGATCTGTCTGTCATGTGATCTGGATTAAAGGTGTGCACCACCACTCCCCGGCTTCTGCTATGGCTTGCTATTAGCTATGACCCCCAGGCAACTTTATTTATTAACATACAGATAAAATCACATTTCAGTACAAATAAAATAACACCATAGTGGAAGATAGATGTGAGTAGTGACATTGGAAGAAGAGGCTGGTAGAAGGTAAACCCCATTCCTGTTTCTTATAGCCTGAAAAGTTATTATATAACCTGGACACCAGATTTCAGTACAAAACTTCAATTTTAGAGATAAAAGGGCTGGGCGGTGGTGGCACACACCTTTAATCCCAGCACTCTGGAGGCAGAGCCAGGCGGATCTCTGTGAGTTCGAGGCCAGCCTGGTCTACAGAGCGAGATCCAGGACAGGCACCAAAACTACACAGAGATAAAAGATTTTAACAGGCTGATAGCCATGAGTTCAATAATGAATGTCACCTTGAGCAGTCTCAGAAAGAAGTTAGCTCTGAGGCAACCAAGAAAACTGAAACTGTTTCTTGGTGGCTGTATCTCCTGGGATAAGAAAGCCTCTTTGTGTTTAAACACCCTGAGGCTGCAGATAGGTTTCTTCCACTGTATCAACACTAAGGCTACTTGGGGTGCTTCCCACACAGGTCCACTAAAGGAGTGCTTACATCCTTAAAAGACCTGAGCTTCCTTATGCTATTTTCTCTTTGTCCTTTTATCTCCCCTAGGCTGTGGATTATGCTCATTGTTAATAACAAACCTGATTGGCTGATGGCTAGGCAGGAAGAGATTGAGCACAAGAGCAGGACTAGGAGAATTCCGGGAAGAGGAAAGGCAGAGTCTGGGCAGACACTGCCAGCCACCCAAGAAGCAAAATGTGAAAGAATCAGTAAGCCACAGGCCACATGGCAATACACAGATTAATAGAAATGAGTTAATTTAAATGTAAGAGCTAGCTAGCAATATGCCTGAGCCATCGACCAAACATTTATAATTAATATAAGCCTCTGAGTGATTATTTGGAAATGGCTAAGGGACTGGGCAGGACAGAAAAAAGCCGGTTATTTGGGAACTGGCAGGTGGGAGAGAAGCCTCCATTTACATATAGTGGCCAACATTGGGGCCCATATATCCACATAAAGCCTGAGAAACTTAAAAAAAGGGAGAGGGAAGGTCTTTTTTAGAACACATGAATGAAGCAAAAAACAGCTTCCTAATTGTGTCTTTCATGCAGACCATGGTACAGAGATGCTGCAGCATTTGGGCTTGAGCTACAGCATGGCAGATTCCTGTGACAGTACACAGAGGTGTCTCCAAGCTGGGCAGTGTACTGTGTGGCAGGTCTAGCTATTGCTCACAGACAAACAGGATTACAGAAGCACAGTAAAGACACATTCAGACAGAAAAAACCAAAAACAAAAACCTCTAAACATGTCAAAGATGTGCATAGGCTTGCAGGAGAGAGGAAAAAGAGTATAGACAGACATAAATTTAAAAATAATTTTAATAAAGTCCTTGAGAGAGGACTAGAGTAATAAAAATTATGATAAGCCACATAAGGGTGGAAAATGCACAGAGTCTGGGTTATGTATCTTATTGTGTTGTCTTTAAAATTTGACTGCTATGAGACATTTGATTATGGAAGCTGTTAGACTAAACCAACCTATATATTTAAAAAATAATCTTGACTCCAAAATGTAAGTCAAAAGGTATGTATGCCACTTTGGGGGAAAGGTTATGTTTTTGTTTCAGCAGGAAATGAGAGACTGTGGATTCATTCTGGGTTAAGAAAAATCAGATTTGATATAGGAAGACCCCCTGAAATCCTAATTGCAGACATGAGAAAATAAACCTAAAGTAACTACAAGACACATGACTAACCCTCTAAAATGATAAGCAAGCCCCAATTCAATGCTTTCTTTTGTAAGAGTTGCCTTGGTCATGATGTCCCTTCATAGCAACAGAATAGTAACTAAGATAACAGCAAAGAAGAAAATGTTAATATTTGGTGATGTATGGGTTAAAGGTATCTGAGAAATCTTTGTATAGTTCTTACAACCTTGTCCTGTGTGTGAAACCCTCTTTTAAAACGATGTCTTTATATTAAAACTTTAAAAAGCACAACCACAATCTATTAATGAAAATATTGTAAGTTGTTTTCAAGAATAAATTCCAGGGCTGGAGTGTTGGCTCAGCACTTACAAGTGCTTGCTGTTTTTCCAGAGTGCCTGAGTTTGGTTCCCACTCAAGTCAGGTGATTGACAACTGCCTGTAGCTGTAGCTCCGGGGATCCAACGCCCTCTTGTGGCCTTCATGAACATGGCCACACACAAATAAAAAAGAGTTGAAAACAAATAAATCAGTAAGTAAATGCTCATTCTTTTTTTTTTTTTTTTTTTTTGCTGACTCATGAAGCACATTTCTTATCCTGTCATTTCCAAGTGTGCTCTGGAGAAACTTCATTTTACTGTGTAACATTATCCAGATAAAAAGAAGAGAAGAAAAACATTTTCAAATCTAGAGCAAATAAATTTGAAACAAATGCTTTTGTTATTATCAAATGATGGCCAATAAATACTCTTTAAAATTTTTTTCTCATTGAATAAGATATTTTAGTTTACTTGACAGTTGGTCCTAGATTTCTTTACTTTGTGAGGTTATGGGACTAGAGTGGAGTGGCCTCATTTTAAAAGGATTCTGAAATATCATTTTCTTTGTAGATTATAGAAAAAACTCGTATCTTTTTTTATTTGGGGCTTGGTCCTGCCTAAACTTGTGTCTTATATTGTAATTACAACATTGATTTTTCAGTTTGAGATCTTTTATTAAGTAGAAAATAAAGTTTAAATTAATCCACTAGAGGGCAACAAAGGATCATATCATCAGCCTCAAAAACCAAGAAACCCAAACAAGTCTGCTAATTTCATTCTTAGATCCACATCAACTTTTCACCACATTACAGAGTGAGTCTTTTATTATCACATACTTTTCAGCTTGACTTTATTTAAGCTGTAGTTTAAAGTAGATCAAACATATATTCTGTCTTGTTCTTATCAGTGTTTATTTGTCATAATCTAGAACATTATTTCCCTTCTTTGCAAACAATTGAAGATACTTATTCCTTCTTAGAACATGATATTTTGTCCACATCAGGGAATTTAGTTAAGTGGACACTGTGGAGTTAATGTTACAATCTTAATTCATAATAGACTAGTTTAAAACCAGAAGTTCAGAAAAGTACATGGGGATTCAGAATCTTACCCATAATTAATTGGTTTCAGCCTTGGTTCAATGTATTTTGTTTTCTGCACTGTGTTCATTTGAGTGGTTACTATAGCGATCCACTTTGCTTTCAGTGGTTCCTTTGTCCTTGGATTCTTTCTCCAATTTCTGTTTATCTTTTCCTCCTTTATCCATGACTCTTGCTCTTCAGTGCTTGTTTCATTTTGCCATAATCAAGAACATTCTGTCTGCCTTCTTTGGAAGCAACTGAAGATGCTTATTTATTCTTAGAATATGATCTTCTATCCACACTTTACCAAAGCAACTACAGCACAGACTAAATTTTTCTAAAAGCAATTAGCTTCAGTTTCTCCAGCTATAAAGGAGAGATCCTAACAGAATCTTCACCTCAGTGATGTCATGACAACCGTGTTGTTACATGCAAAGCCCCTGGAATGGTGCCCACACAGCTAACAATGGATAAATCTCAATCATCACTATAAAACTTTGAGGCACACATCTTTTCTTTATATCCATACATATTTAGTCATACATCAATATCTATACCATAACATATATATATATGTATATATATCATACTATATCCCCCCATCATATATACATTTGTTGCTTTAAGCTTTTCTTTCCTATGGGATAGAATTGCCTGGTATGGTAGAGTGTAGCAGTTAAAACCTCCGGCTGTAAGTGGCCCATGAACGCTTGCAGGCACCATTCACAGATCCCTGACTCTTAAGGTATCAGCTTCTGTATTAGTCCTGAATGTGTGCTTACTGTGTATGCATTGGACATGAAATGGGAGAATAACCAATGCAAAGTCCTGAGCTTCAAAGGGAACTCCAGGTTTCTAGTGTTTGGATTGGTTTTAGATAGTCTGTAAGGCCAAGGTGGCCTACAAATACACAGGATTGGCAAGGATGACCTTCAACATCTTGTCCTTTGTCTCCACCTCCCAGGGGCCGGGGGTTACAGGTATTCCACCCTGTACAGGTGTGGGTTTCTGTAAGCAGAGAAACTGGAGTACAGGACAGGGCTCAGAACAAAAACGCAGGTTTGTCTAATCACAAAGAGGACCGTGGACATATGCTGAGGTCTCAAGAGGGTTCTGAGTGTTAAATCTCATCCAGAGTCTCACAGACTGTTTTAATCCTGATGTTTAGCTGATTATTTGGAATTTTAAAGATCAATAAAGTTTTGATGTTCACTTGGCTAAAAAAAAAAAAAAAAAAAGGCCAGGAAGTCTGTTGTGAGAGTTTGTCTCCTAGAAATGATAGGGTCACTGTATCCGTGATACCTCAACAATAGAGCTGCATAAAAAGACTTGAAAAATGATGACATCAATAGACACGCTAACCTGGAAGGGGAAAATCTCATAGGTCCCACTCCTAGAGAAAGAACTACAGGTAATTAACAACAACTGAGGGAGGTAGAATTAGTCTCTACAAGGGATGAGCCCTCTGAGAGGTGTCCAGTACCAAGAAAGTGCTCATTCCTAAATCATGTATATACAAGCAACACTAAATATACTAAGAAAATAATATTTGTATCTTTATATATCTGTTTCTATATTCTATCAGCAAAGATCCCCATGCACATGGAATGTAACATAATTTTTTTTTTTGGGGGGGGTTTCAAGACAGGGTTTCTTTGTGTAGTTTTGGTGCCTGTCCTGGATCTCACTCTGTAGACCAAGCTGGCCTCGAACTCACAGAGATCCGCCTGGCTCTGCCTCCTGAGTGCTGGGATTAAAGGTGTGCACCATCGCCCACCAGCACAATGTAATATAATTTTTATGCTTATCTCTTAACTATGTCTAATATTAATTAGGTTCATAGATAGAGATAGGTAAAGAGCCCTATGAACAAAGTAGAGTAGTGTGATTTATACCTTGCCTATAGAATTAATTGTATTATATTGACATTTCCACTCATTAGACATACCCTGGGCATCTCATATAATATTCATGGGCTTAATTTCTTCCTGCACAAAATGAGAATACTATACATAATTTATATTGTTGTGGGGAACAATCATGAAATATTGCACATAAACACATTTAGCACAATTCTGACACATATTTTATCTTAAAATATTATTTATCATCTCATTATTATTGCTATTACTGAGTCTAGCACACTACTTCTGTGCTTAAAACATTTGGAGTATTGCTCATGGGAGGTTAAGTATTTATTGAATTTGAGCTGTTTGTCAAGTTCAGAAGTTCATTTTACTCAGTAAATTAGCTCATATGTCAAGGCAAGTCTCCACATATCTTCAGACCATGTTTCCTTACTCCAAAAACTAAGGAGTGTCCCATGTTTCTGCCTAAAGGCTCGTGTTAGCTGTAGAATTTAAAAGCTGTTTTGGTAATACTCCACATGAGCAAGATAAGCCAGAACATAAACTCTTCCTGCAAATACTTTGCAACTCTGCACTCTGTGGTCTTAGATGACTCTCATCAAGGAATGTGATTTCAAATTATTTTCGGCCACACCTAAATTAGGAAATGTCTGGTCATAAATAAGAGCTCCTCCCAAGGCTTGCCTGCTGGTATATCGTCTTCCCTGTCTCCCTCTTCTCTTTTTCCTTCTTCTAACTTACTTTTAGAAATGATAAGACTTCTGTTATCATGTTCTGGCACAAATAGTTTTCAGTGAGTAGTGTAGTTTTGTATACCTTAAGAAAGTTTACTGATTATTATGAATGCAAACTAAAATTTTGAAAAATTTGAATAATTCCTTTTCTATATAAGTATTTTCTTTAGCTCTTTCTTGAAGAAAAAATATTTTCTTTCTTACAATTCAGTTTTTTTCTTGCTGACTTCAAAAACCTTATTATGAAGAAAAGAAAAAGGGGCACCTTCATTAGGTTTTCATTCCTCTAATCCTTTTAAAATCATTTTATATTAAACTTACTACTTTTGTCTACTTATACTTGTATTTTTAAGTCTTTCATATCCAGTTTTATCTCCCCAAAGAAGGACATGCCCCCTCCACCTGCCACTGGCTCTTTCTTTGTTTCATCAATACCAGGTCCTGTATTGGGACTTAACTTGTGTTCATCTTCTTTGAGAAAACTGACCAATAAGCATTGCTCATACTTTAAAGAAAGAAAATAGAACATAAACCTTAGCTAAATAACCTCATTTCAAGGGGCATGCCTGTGCAACCTAATCTTAGTGTGCACTGTCCACGTAGGAGTAATTATGCTTTTCTCCAGGTAAATAAAAGCATCTCAGTTTTCCCCATTTCTTCTGCCACGTGACACATGCTAATTAAATACCCTTTCTTACAATTCAGTGAGAAAACATTTACTTGGTACCTGGCAATACTTAGTGAATTCTGCATAGCAGTTTTAGTTTTTAGAGACATGGACAGTTTAGAATGTTTAGACAGATTTCTGGCTTTACAGGTAACGTTTTTGCAGGATTTTAGGAACTCTTACTTCCTATGACGTTCTCATACCCTGGTTTACCATACAGAGCATTAGAAAGCATAAAGACAACTTATTCATCTATTAATAACAGGCTCTTTATTATTTGCAAGAATTTGGTCATGTTTTCTTCAGTAATCTGATTTTTGAAGAGTCAGCTTCTGCAGGACAATTAGCAAGAGCAACATAATAACCAAGATGATTCTTTCTCGATTGTAGTGAGAGAATTCTTAGTTTGTACATAATAAATCCCAAGTAAGAAAAATTTAGACATCTTCCACCTATATAGGTTTCATAACTCTTAAATATTCTCTCAATTAACCACTGAATCCATTTCAACCAGAGCAAAAGGAAAAAAAAACCCAGCAGGAGCTGAACACAAAGGGAGCACACCCACAAGCCCTGTGACATGGGAGGCTGAGGCAGGAGGCTTCAAGTTTGAGAACAGTCTTGGCAATATAGCAAGACACTATTTCAAGTCCATCGAGGAGAAGGAATGAGAAAGAAGGAGGGTTGGGCATGTATTCAGTTGTGAGAAGAGGATTTAGGGGACATTTACTATGTAGTACAGATAATACTAGATATTTTAATACATTATTCATCTGATCATCACAAAAGCAAGTGAAGTAGGCATTTACCCCATTTTATGAATAAATTCAACAGAAACTCAGAGAGGTTAAGAAGTTTGCCCAAGAAGACAAAGTAGTCAGGGTTGAAGTCCACTCTCTGGCTTCCAGAGACCCAGTTCCTTTTTTTTTTTTCTTTTCTTTTTTTTCAGTCTAAATAAACATAAAGGTTTTAATTTTAACATAGTATAACTACATGCAACAAAAAATATCAAATAAGAATTAATTTACAAAATTCAGGACATTTGTAGTTAGCATAATCAAAGAAAATAATGCATTATCTATCCTATCTTAGTGAATCCAAAGTTTTACACCTAACTTACTTTTTACCATAACAAAGAGAAACTGCAACTGTAATTATCTAGTCTTCAACTCCATCAAAGACCCAGAAGAACGTAATATTATCTAACAACAGAGACATTTGGCTGCCTGGACAGTCACCCATTAAAGGCCCACACAGCAGGTGCTGCCTCGACTCAAGATTAGATACAAAATAACCATATTCACACAAGTTCAGGAGTAACAGTTTACCTGTGGTCCTGCAAACACAATACTGAGTATCCAGGCTAGGCCGATCATGGACTGTTCAAGCTTGCTGTTGCTTTGTACAGCAAAGGGCCGAGTGATGGCCAGGGAGCGGTCCAGGCTAATCACTGCCATCATGAAGGCTGGGGCATACATAGAGAAGAGCTTCAGGTAGCTGAGAACTTTGCAGAGGAACTCCCCAGCATACCACTGTACTGTGATGTTCCACATGCCATCCAATGGCATGACAATTAGAGTCTCCAGCAGGTTGGCTAAGGTCAAATGCTTTAAGAGCACCTTCATTCTGGAGAGCTTTTTCCCTTTCTCCCTCTTCTGAGTCCACTTCTGCAGCTTCAACAAGAAAGATGCATTAAAGGCGGTAGAAAGGAGGAAAAGGAAGAACGTTACTGTTACTCGGATCTTTCCAGATAAGGTTAGAGAGGGGAGCTTGCCCTGTACCAAAGGGATGCTGTTGTTGATGGCTGAGCAAGGATTTTGGTTCTGCTCAAGAGAATCATTGTTAGCCATATTTCTCCAATGACAGGCTTCAGGAATTGAGTCTCTGTAACGTCTGATGTTTTATTGTAACTGAACACAAAGCGCTGTTTTATTTCTGCCTTCCTCAGATAGAAACGTCACAGGTTTACAATTATGTCAAATTTATTTTCCCCAAGATACTCTGGACTTAATGTGAAAGATCAAGGTGAACTTGTTTTGTGGGTTTGTAATCTAAAAGAGTGCTAACAGAAGATGTCAAGCACACTCTGAAGGCCAAGTGTAACTGTACCACCTCAGCAGATGGCCTGTTTTTCACAGTGTTTTATCGTAGGCGAAGAAGGACACTTGAAGTCTGATTCTGAAGCTAAAAGTGACTCATAATATTGTTCAATTAACTTTAATGAATACATTTGCTAAAAAAACTGTTGTGACTAGACAGGTGCAGCAGAAAATACAGAAAATAATTAAAAAAAAAAAAAACCCGATCCAGTTAAAAATCTGTTGTTTGAAGACCACATTTCTCAAAACAATTATTTTTCTTTTTTCTATTTATTTATTTTACATCCTGACCACATTCACTCCTTTCCCCCTCCACCCTCCTACCTTCCACCTTCCCCCTCCAAGCCACCTTTCTTCTGTTCTGGCTCAGAAAGGGGTAGGCCTCTCCTGGGCATCATCAAAACAATTGTTTTTCAAAGAAACGTTGAGTAGTCACAGAAAGGCATATATGTTAACTTAAAACTATCCTACACAAGGCATGAAGCTAGTACTTCAGCTGTCACATACAGCCTGTTCTAATACAAACCAATCTAGATTCAAGTTTATCAATTATCAGAATAGCCATGCTGAATTATAGTAACATGATTTTTTGTTATTGTGTTGATTTTATAATTGTGTAAATATTGTACTTGTTATTGTTGCACAAAATTGGCAGGAAAACTAGATACTGAAGCAAGTCTAAGTTATTAGACTTCCAAAGCTTTTCTGTATTAGCTACAGGATGTTAGTTCTGACAACATACAAACAAGGACCAGGAATAGATGCTCTGGGGCTAAAGCTAGCTCGATATAAGGTCATTAGCATCTGGACCTGCAACCTTTCAAGTTCTCCACATACTGCAGCTTTAGTCAGTCAGACTTTGTAAACACAGCTTCTTTCCAGGAATTTTTGTTCATGTGAGAAATACGCTTTTCAGAAAACTGCAACTCATCTATCATATTTATTAAGGACAAATGCAGTACAAATATGCAGTTGGCACTCATTGTCACGATTATGTTCTATAAACTTCTGGAAACTGAATTAATGAACATCAGCTATTATTCCTAGCAAAACAAAGAGTGAGGTCCTATGAGCCAAGGCCGCTTGCCAAAGCCCTGTAAAAGCAGCTGGTCTTATCAGAACCACAACCTGTTCTTCCTCATAATGCTTTCCCTGAATAACAATTGACAGGCATTTAAAAAATTATTTTGTAGCTGCAGAACTTGCCTCACCATAAACTTAACATTTTCTATATCTTACTATAGGAAATATGCAACCATGAATTTCTTGGGTTTTGAACTCTGTGTGAACCTTCTTCACTACATTTAAAAAAAAAAAAAAAACAAGACAGAAAACAGATCTAGTGCAATGAATTAGGAATTTAGCCACTTTCCCATAACTTCATCACTGGCAGTAAATCTCCCACACTTTCCGGAGCAATCTGTCATGTACAGACTGATGAATTTTGTGAATGAGAATTCCTGGAAAGAGTTTTGTCTGCACAGACTGATTGATTAAAACTGCAGTAATGTAGAAAGGTTGTAATGTTGCAAGTCAAGAGGTTCATTTCCTATCTTGGGCTACCCTTGGTACTTTCTAACCCCCTGAGAGCCATTCCTTACCCACTTCTCTGCCAGAACTAATGCCATTTGACAAATAGATTAAAAAAAAAACTTTTGAAATATATTAACTTAGCACTATAGCTTCCACCAACCAAAAACACTAAGAATGCCATCAGAGGCCTATGGAAAATCTTCCCCCATCTTGCTATAGCACCCCCCCCCCCCCCCCGCATTTTGTGCTGTGGAATAATCCCTTTGTACACCTTGAAGACTTGTCACTATAATTGGTTTAATAAAGAAGCTGATTGGCCAATAGCTGAACAGGATCAGGTTAGGAGGGAGAGCCAAACTGGGAATGCTGAGAAGAAGAAGGGCGGAGTCTGGAGGCTTGAGCAAGGCTTGAGAAGCAAGATGGGTATGCCAAACTGAGAAAAGGTACCAAGTCACATGGCAAAGCACAGATAAGAAATATGTGTTAATTTAAATGCCAGAGTTAGCTAGTAACAAGCCTGAGCTATTGGCCGAACATTTGTAATTACTATTAAGATTCTGAATGGTTATTTGGGAAGCGGCTGCCTGGACAGGAAAACCCCACCTACACTTTTCCTTTTCCATTTTTTTTCTATCCACCCTGCCCCCTTTATGGACAGTTTCTTCATTTTCCTGGATGGGTTTTCTCCATAAAGTGAATCAGAACTCTTTTGTATGTGGTCATGGAGGTATATCAGCACCATACTTCAGAACCATTTTAAACAGAGAAATCACCAACAAAAAGCTCAGAAGTGTGAAAAGCTTGACACTAAACACACCACCAAAGGGCTGCTTATCAACATTGTGAGAACTAGAGGGCGAAACTGACATTGAGATCTGCTCTGTTCATTTTCCGCTTGGAAACTGTGTCAGGAAGCTGGAATCTTGTTGTTCTATGTGTTTCCATGTGGTGATGATGGAAGGGCTAACAACGTAGGGGTAACCTGTGCCCTAAGCCAGGTCTGACCATCAATAAGCCAATAAATAGAGCCAGTTCATCATAGTGAAATTAGAAAAAGGAGATTTATTCTATGTGGCCACCTGGGAAGAGTGACAAAGGGATCCAGTCAACCCCTCAAGTCCATCTTTGGCATCCTGAAGTGAGAGAAGTTAAAATAGAGGGCAAGGATTTGCACATCTAAGCAATCCTGTCAGGGTGAAGTTCTAGGCACCATCAACTCTGAGTTTCAGGCTCATCTTGTGTGAAGTCTCTGTCAGGGATACATGTTACCTCTCTGGCTGTTGCTGTTGCTTCTCTTAGCATGAGAGATTCCTGGGGAAATTCCCATTTCTCTGGGGTCTGCTCTTTCAGTAGTTTGACAGTCAGATTCAGAGACACAAATGTAGCTTTTTTTTTTTTTTTTTTTTGGTTTTTCGAGACAGGGTTTCTCTGTGTAGCTTTGCGCCTTTCCTGGAACTCACTTTGGAGACCAGGCTGGCCTTGAACTCACAGAGATCCGCCTGCCTCTGCCTCCCGAGTGCTGGGATTAAAGGCGTGTGCCACCACCGCCAGGCATACAAATGCATCTTAATTATAGCTTTATTTTTGCCAGGCAGGTTGCATTTCCCCACTTTCTGATTTAGCAGCGATAAACGGAATGCAAGTGGGGACCAAAGTCAGAACCAAGTGCCTGGTAGAAGAATCATTTTTTCAAATGACTAAAAAATGTTTCTTAATAAGAAAAAGAAAACAAAACAAAAAACAGTAATTTTTCATAACTTCTTGTGTATAGTTACTAAATCACCAAGAATGTTGTGATTGGGTTACAAGTAAACATTAGCAAATCAATAAATTTGCAAATATAAAATTTTCAGAGAACTTTCAATAAGGAGGATCAGTTGTAAGTAAGAGTAAGCAAAAGAAATTGAAGAAATTTCAAATTTCACTAACTCTCTCAAGTAAATTATATTGCAAAGGACTCATAACATTTGAAATAAAAATTTTGCCCCCATTTCATAATATTTTAAAAGAAACATTACTTTATGAACTTTCAGACATTGAGATTTTAATGAAGAAAGTGAAATCATGTTTACATAGACTATAAATAAAATATTTGTGATCATAAATGTACCTACTATCAGTTATAATGACTTCTTTGTGAGAAAGCAGTTCTAATTGTAATAGCTTAGTTTTCTTTAGAATTCAAAATATACCAGATCAGTTAAGCTGATCAAGGCCATGTACTTGAAGCAAAAAAAACCAAAAAAACAAAAAACAACAAACAAACAAACAAACAAAATACCAGCAAGATAATCAGTGGGTTAGATCCATGAACCTGTAAAGTTAGGACATACAGGCCAGCAACACAAACCACACCCAAACCAGAGCCCAAACTAAAATGAAAGGGAAAATGTTCATGTTAAAATCTCGTTATACAGAAGTAGCTTTTGCTTTTCTTGTTCTACTTTTTGCTTGTTTGTTTTTCAGAGCTGGCGGGTGGACCGAGGGCCTTGCATGTGTGAGCAAGAGCTACCCCCTGAGCCACTCTGCTGTTCCCTTTCCCTCCCTCCCTTCCTTCCCTTCTTCCTTCTCCCCTCTTCCATTGCTACCCCTCCTCTGAGTTCCTACTTCCTGTCTCCTTCTCTCCCTTTTCTTCCTTCCTCTTTGCTTGTCTTTCCTTTATCGTGGAAGAAATCATAACCTGCAGAGTTTTGGAAGACTACAGGAGATAGGAAAACAAAAGGAAACACACACACACTGGGGTGCTTTTCCATTTTTATAAAGGATTTCATTTTTGTTCAGTATTTGATAGTGCAATATATAAAACATCTGCAGTTTTCAGAGTTGATTAATATTTTTAATCAATGCTGAAAATGCTGCTCCACATAAATTTATAAGTTGAAGTGTCATTTCTGAAATTCTATCCTAATCATAAGCCAAAATTCACTTAATGATTTTTTTTTTGAAGCAGAGTTTCTCCGTGTAGTTTTGGTGCCTGTCCTGGATCTTGCTCTGTAGACTAAACTAGCCTTGAACTCACAGAGATTTGCCTGACTCTGCCTCCCAAGTGCTGGGATTAAAGGCATGCACCACTGCCACCCAGCTTAATGATTTCTTAAAATGAAATCTAAGTCAGGAACTCAAACTATGGTGATATTTTATTTGTACATCTAAAATGTGATTTGTATGTTAATAAATAAAGTTGCCCGGGGGTCAGAGCTATTACAGCCACAGCAAAAGCTGGGCGGTGGTGGTGCACGCCTTTAATCCCAGCACTTGGTAGGCCGAGCTAGGGAGATCCCTGTGTGTTCAAGGATACAGCCAGCATTGGAGACACACGCCTTTAATCTCAATACCAACCATAGAAGACCTGGATGTCTGTACAGACAGGCAGTGACGAGGCGGTCATGTGGTTGGGTTTACAACCAATGAGAAGGCAGAACAGAAAGTCTATATAAAGACAAACACACAGGAAGTAGGTCTCTCGGCTGAAGAGGATCGCTGAAGCAGGAAGGGTAAGGCTCTTAGCTCTGACCTCTTGGGCTTTTATCTTTACATTGGCTCTGTGTTTCTTATTTAATAAGACGGTTACTTCTACATCAAACAGCATTTTTAAAAAACTTTTATTAATTCTTTTTAGATTTCACATCATGCATTTCAATCTCACTCATCTCCCAACTCCTTACATCTGCCCTCTGCCCTTGCAACCTCCCCCCAATCAAAACCAAATTTAAAAGAAAAACCAAAAACTAAACAAAACAAAGAAACAAAAAATAGAAACAAAAAAAAAAGAAAAAGAAGAAGAAGAAGAAGAAGAAGAAGAAGAAGAAGAAGAAGAAGAAGAAGAAGAAGAAGAAGTATCTTTTCATGGAAGATGTAGTGTGGCCCAGCAAGTCACACGGTTTACCCTTTAGTCCATCAAACAGCAAATTTTAAAGTCAGACATTCTAATACAATTTGATACAAAGGCGTACTAATTTTATATTTGCATACTAAGGAATAATACTAGAAAAACATTAAACCCTGTTTTTCTATAATTAAACTCTCATGTTTATATTAGGGCAGAAAATTGTGTATATACAGTAAAAACACTGTGATTCAGAGAATACCATAACCTGGTATCTGAGCTGAGGTGTCTCAGGCAATATATGTTGCAGTTGCATGGATGATAGCATACTGGAGTGGAAAGTGTGCATGCTGTATGTTCAGAACCAAGGCCATGGTGAAGTCATGTGATGTAACATGGTAAGCCATTATAGGAATTCCTCAGATTAACTGATATTATGTATATATAAAACCTTTTGAGTTATAAAGAAAAATAAATTTACAATTAGGACTGATTTTCAATTTAGTTGTGGTGGTTGAACACTCAAAAGCTCTTTATGATTGCCAATTTGTTCATTACGCCTGCATTCAGTTATAAGATGGACTGTGTGATTGAAGGTTTTGTGGCTGGGTTGGTGTCCCAGTCCCACCACTGGGAGCCTTGTCTGATTACAGAAGATGGCCAGTTCAGGCTCCATATCCCCATTACTAGGAGTCCTTGCTAGCATCACCCTCATGAGTTTCAGGAAGTTTCTACTGCACTAGGTTACCACATTCTCCCCCCAATACACCCCTAACTCCAATTGTTTCTCCCCATACTCTCTCTCTCTCTCTGTCTTTCCCTCCACAGCTTGATCCTTTTCCATCCCTACTCTCCCCGAGTCCACCAACAAAATCTATTATATTTCTGTAGGTGGACTTTTTTCCCCATCTGCCAGTTCCCAAATAACTGACATGGAGGCTTAATATTAATTACAAATGCCTGGCTGATAGCTCAGGTTTGTTACTAGCTAACTCTTACACTTAAAATTAACCCATATTTCTTATCTACCCTCTGCCACTTGGTGGTACCTTCTTTCAACACGCATGTTTATCTTGCTGCTCTCAGAGCCTCTCAAAAATTCTGAGACTCTGCCCTTCTTCTTAGCATTCTTGCTGCCCTGAAAATCCTGTCTCACTATTGGCCAGTTAGCGCTTTTTTTTTTTTTTTGGCTTACTGTTTTTCTTTTTCTTTTTTTATTATTTAGAAATTTTCTATTCATTTTACATACCAACCACAGATCCCCCCTCCTCCCTCTTCCCATCCTCCAGGCTTCCCCCCCAATTCTTCGCCCATCCCCACCTATTCCAAGTCAAGATCTCCCATAGGGAGTCAGCAGAGCCTGGTACATTCAGCTGAGGCAGGTCCAAGGCCCTCCCCCCTGCACCAAGGCTGCACAAGGTGTCCAAAAAGGCTTGCCACTAGGGTCTAAAAAGCCCGCTCATGCACCAGGGACAGATCCTGAAGTTCAAGATAAACAACTGTCTTGCATATCCAGAGGGCCTAATCTAGTCTCATGCGGGTTCCACAGCTATTGGTCCACAGTTCATGGGTTTCCACTAGTTTGGCTGGCCGTCTCTGTACGTTTTCCTATCATGATCGCAGCTTTTTGTTAACAATGAGAGCAACACATTTTCACACTATACAGGATTATACCACAGTCATATTTTGCCTCCCCAGGGAGATCCATGCATTCCCCCCTAAAACCCTCTTTGCTACTTAACCTCTCTGAGTCTGTGAATTGTAGCATGATTATCCTGTACTTAACAACTAATATCCACTTATAAGTGTGTACATATCATGTTTGTCTTTCTGGGTCTGATTTTTTTCTAGTTTCATCCATTTGCCTGTAAATTTCATGATGTCATTTTTTTTGGGGGGGGACCAAATAAAAAAAAACTTTATTGAATTCTTACATGGGTGAGTAATGCTCCATTGTGTATATGTACCACATTTCATTTATCAATTCTTCAGTTGAGGGGCATCTAGGTTGTTTCCAGTTTCTGAATATTATGAATAAAGCCACTACGAACATAGTTGAGCAAATATCACTGTGGTAGGATGAAGGATCTTTTGAGTATATGCCCAAGAATGGTATAGCTGGATCTTGAGGTAAATCAATTCCCAGTTTTCGGAGGAACTATCTTATTGATTTTCATAGTGACTGTACAAGTTTGCACTGCCACAAGCAATGGAGGGGTGTTCTTGCTCCACATCTTCTCCAGCATGAGCTGTAATTTGTGTTTTTGATCTTTGCCATTCTGACAGGTGTGAGATGGAATCTCAAAGTCGTTTTTATTTACATTTCCGTGATGGCTAAGGATATTGAACATTTCTTTGTTTCTCAGCCATTTGAGATTCCTCTATTGAGAATTCTATTTTTAGATCTGTACCCCATTTTTAAATTTGATTGTCTGGTTCGTTGATGTCTAGTTTCTCGAGTTCATTATGTATTTTGAATATTAGCCCTTTGTTAGATATGGGGTTGGTGAAGATATTTTCCCATTCTGTAGGCTGCCGTTTTGTCCTATTGACAGTGTCCTTTGCCTTACAGAAACTTCCCAATTTCATGGGATCCCATTTATTAATTATAGGTCTTACCTGATTTTTGATAAAGAAGCCAGAAATGCACAATAGCAAAAATAAAACAATTTTATCAAATGGTGCTTGTCTAGCTGGATGTCTGTGTATAGAAGAATGCAAATAGATCCGTATCTATCACCCTGCACAAAACTCAAGTCCAAATGGATCAAAGACCTCAATATCAAACCAGACACATGGAAGCTGATAGAAGAGAAAACAAGGAATAGCCTTGTATGCATTGGCACAGGAGAAAATTTCCTAAAAGAGAAACTCTTAAAGAGTGGAAACTTTTTTTTTTATACACAACTCCTAGAAAGCCAGTGGAAATGTAGGCACCTGTAAGAATGAGCAATCTTTGAGTTGGTCCTGGGTCATATCTTTGTTCCTTTTTACATGATCATTTTGAACCTAATTGACTATTTTTTCTTTTAATTTAAATCCAGTATCTAAAGAGAGAGAGGGGTGGTGATCTGGAAACAATCCAGGGTAGCAAGCTATAGACATTTCACATCTTCTTACCAATGAGAAGGAAAGAGAAGAAAACAAGTCTTTCAAAGAATAGATGAAACGTATTTGGTTAAAACAGTTTTCCATAGAAGCAACATAACATCGGCTTGAAGGAATGATGTTATGACAACTCTGAAATAAGGAAAAGAAAAATTTTATTCATCTTTAGTTAGAGAAATGTGAAGAAGGAATGTGGCCCATTATAAGGAAACATTTATTCAAAAATACTGTGACGACAAGGAACAAATCCTAAGACATGCATACTTATGAAGACATTTAATTATATACAACACTTAAAATGTCATATTTACTTGCATTTTATGAAAGCGCACCTTGATATAATTCTTAATTCAGTACAGGTATGTCAGATGTAATTTGTAGGGATTGTGGTTAAGAACTTGAGTAATATTTCTGTAGATCAGATTCAAGAAAAACAAAATCATCAATATGTGAAATAATAAAGCATAAGCGTAATGATGGCATTTACTTTTCAAAGGTGATATGTTCACTAACTCTTGAGCAGTTAATCTTTTACTTAAGAAAAAGACTTATTTTATTTTGAATTGTGTATATGTGTGTGTATGTGCACATGAGTGAAGGTGCCCAAGGACCCCTGGAGCTGGACTTACAGGTAGTTGAGAGCTGTCATGTGGGTGCTGGGAAATACACCCAGTCCTCTGGAAGAGCAGCAAGTCCTTTCAGTCCCTGAACTGTCTCCCCTTCCCTAGTCATTCTCTTTTCAAATTACAATTAAGAAACTATAAATTTAAGCTGACAGTATAGAATTATAATATTTATTTCAATAGTTTTATTAACTGAACTTTTATTGGCCACATATTAGGCCATACTTATGGGATGCAAAGACAGGCTGGCTAAAACTTATACTTGATCTTTCCAAGCATATTTGTAATCATGTTATTGTGAGATACTTTTGTTTACATGAAACTGAGATGAGAATACTGTTTATTAAAATAGTATAATTTAAATTTACTCTTGAACACAAAATACATGTTGACACATTTAAGGATTTCTATCTCATAAAATAATTCAATTTAAAGTATGTCTTCATTCTATAATCTTCAGAATTAGAAGTTCAAGCACTAAATATCTGAGAACTGTATTATTTAACCATTTATGATAAATAAAAATATAAACGAGAATTCAAAATATCATGTATTTGGAAAAATACATGTGATTATTGAGCACACATAAAATTGATATACTATTATAAAGGACTGTATAACATACTATAATTTCATTCTTACCCCATTTTCTTATTATCCTTTTAAAAGTATTTCCATAAAATACATTTATAAGGGTGGTTCATTTAGTCCTAAAATTCTCTGATGCTCCTTTCAATAAACATTTGTGAAAAAAAAACCCAAACATTCCTGCTTTAAATTGTGCTCTATGTCTCACAACCAGGAATGCTAAGATTTAATTTTTTCCTTAGTTAAATTTCAGAGAATTTCTAAGTTTTGTGAAATACTTATTGCACCCACACTTTTAGTGTGTCAAACTCTTGTAAATAAACACTTTTTTTTTAAACAAGTGCCAATGTAAGAATTATATGTCAGGAACTATTCTAAGTGCTTCATACATACCTGTATTGAATATTCATGGCTACCTTTGGAGGTAGATACTGTTATTTCCTTTATACTACATTGGGGAAATGGAGTCATAGCATTGTTAAGTGACTTGCCCCAAATCACATAGTTGTTAGGAAGCAGAAATGGTTTGGATCTAGATAAAAACCACACCCATGGACTTGACTTTTTTTCCTCATAATTCATAAATATTTATTTCAGAGTCAACAACCAATGACATTCTTTGAAGGTATATTTTTATTGGACAGCATTAAATAATATTCAGGACATAAGAATAAAACGTAATTGAGCAGGGCATGATGGTACACGTCTTTAATCCCAGCACTCTGGAGGCAGAAGCAGGTGGAGCTCTATGAGTTTGAGGCTGCCACATTGAGGCAGGGTTGTGTTGTTTAATTAATGCAGTTGTT
>CABHPP010111464.1:16859-40144 GCA_902168425.1 Peromyscus attwateri | reverse complement strand
CCCATCCATTCCCCTCATCACCTGCATCCCCATCCATTCCCCTCATCACCTGCATCCTCATCCACTCCCCTCATCACCTGCATACCCATCCACTCAGGTGCTTTTGGTGTGGGGGAGAGAGAGAATAGTTAGAGAATGTCTAACTGCACACACTGATGTGACAACTTCTCCAGTTGTCTGCCATCTACATCTTAATGCTTGGTGTTCTTAGAAAGATTTCAAAATTCCAGATTTAAAAGATATATGAACCAGCCCAGCTGGTGGGGAGATGGGCACACAGCTACCATCCTCAGAGCAGCATGTCAGTGCATGCATTCTGAGACAGTTCTGCCTTGTGCAGATTGAAATGAGCTATGCTTAAGAGTCACTTCCAACTGAAACTCCTTTGTCTTTCTTATTTTTTTAACCTTTTCTGCTTTCTCCTTGCTACAATTTTTAGAGCAAGGCGTGGACTGCCGATGTGAATCATACTTAGATCATTGTTTTTGCATGTATTCTGAGAGGCAGATGCCAAATCCCCAATTTTAAAACAAATTATCAGATATTTCGAGAAGTCAGATTGAAGATTATTCTTTTCAAATCTTAAGAAGTCACCTGCCACAAATGATCTACTTGACAGGAATTATTTTTTAAAATGAGTTTACCTGACTTAAATACATGGCCCCCTTTTCCTGATCGTAAATGCTTCTGTAGGCTCCCTCTTACAAGACATTTTTTAGGATGGGTATTCAAGCTCCTTTAGTCCTGAATGTAAAATTTCCAGAAGAAAAGGCCTGGGTTACATTTTGAAAATCAAGTGGCAATGTTCTAAGACTATATTTTAAGAATATCTTTTAAGCTAGAGGTCTGAAAAACATTGTCTGTTTCTGCTCATGTGGGGGTTGTGTTTGTTTGTTGCCGGTCTAAGAGGCTATTTTTGGTCCCGTGAATTTAGCACAGGTGGCTTCAAACAATAGAAAGCTAATACAGAAGCAAGCCTACCTGGGATGTGCTTAGAGACTCACGCTAAGCCAGTCTGTTTGCTGTGGCTGCTCCTAATTCTGGCAGGGAGTTAGTGATTGTAGCTTCTTTCAGTGGCAAAGGGATGGCTTTCTCTCACACTACACTCATTTTCTCTTCTTCCCTCGGTTCTTAGTCTGTGAAGAATGATTCAACTCACTGCGATGAAGGTAGAAAATTAGGACATGTTCCCTCTGACTTTTTTGCTCATTTGAAGCAAAAGTTTAGTTTTTCCAAGTCCCTTTTCTTGATGGAATGAATTACCAGGATGATGAATGTTACAGTGAACCTGTTATGTAAAGAGACCATCTCTCTGATTTTTTTCTTTTCTTCTTGTTTATTTAGTTGGTCTTCTGTTGTCCTTCTTTGATGTAGTGAAATCTCCAGCCTCTTTGCCTCCAGGGCTCATCTCTTCTGCAGCTCACACGGTGCCTGTAAACATCATGTAAAGTTTCTGAAGCTTAGTCTACAGCAACACGATATTGTCAGGCCAAGTTTTCGGAGGCACTTCAGCTTGGCTGCAAGAGAGTGAAAAGGCTTCCATGCAAGAAGCCGTGCATGATCCTTCACAGCTTCAAACAATAAATGGGGCACGACCTGGACCTTCACCATGGACCTGCACATCTGACTGTGTAACAGCCACCTTCCGACTGCCAAGTCTACTGAGCCTTCCAAAAAGCCCTGCTGTGGCACAGTTAATCACTGAGGGATAGGGGGTGGGAATCTCTTAAAATGTGGCACTTAATCAAAGGTGCAGAAAAGCCAATGTTAAATCCCACGGGGTGGGTGGAGGTGGCTTCCGCTCTGAGAACAGAATCACAACATTAGGGACTACTGGTCCGAGGCTGATAATGACAAGAGTTGAGGGGACTCCACAAACGTGCAGGAGATACAGACAGCATTAGCCACAGCACCCCAATCCTGCTGTTCCCCAGCCAGAGTGCTGTGTGGTGTCACCCACTCTTTCTTGATCTTCATTGTCTCATCTGCAGGATTGGGCTGAGAATGAGACGCAGGACATTTGTCCTGAGGCAGGCAACATCACTCTCTGAGAATCTGGACAAGACCTAGTTGGATCACTACGTAATCTATTACAAAGAGGCTGAGTGCTGGCCTCTCCAGTTTGTCCCACAATGGTTGAAGGAACCTAGGGGGTCAGGATAGACATTTATTCCTGGCTACATATTGGCCAAAGTCTCAGTGTAGAGTTCTGGCCGTGTTACACACCCTCCTGTCACTACCAAGGTGAAAAGTCTCTGCCCCTCCATCCATCTACTGTGACACCATATGATGGCATCAGTTGGAAATATTTATTTATAAACCTTTTAATTACTTGGTCAGCTGTACAATTTCATTGCACATCCTTAGATGTATAAGACGGTTATGTTTGGGTCCTGTTTGGTTGGAATAAAATTTTAGTTAAGAAAATATTTTCTTACAGTTTCATAAAGCTATTTGTAAACCACAAATTTTTGTTTTGTTTTTGTTTTTGTTTTGTTTTGTTTTACATGACTTCAGGAATCTGGTTCACACTCATTCTGAACAAAATACTCAAGAACGGTAGGGTCCTGGGAATCACAGGGAAGACCCACAGAAGCCACAGCACGGGGCTCTCAGCTGCTGCCCAGGGGGAGGAGGGTGGCCATCTGCAGTACACCAAACAGCCACCTGTGGCTGGACAAACTCCCGCCCTGCCTTCAAAAACAAAACAATAAAATCTCAAGACAAACCAAACAAAACCAACAAAAACCAAAAACCAAACCCAGAATCCCAGGGGTCGAGCAGGGTTCAGGCCGCAGAAACAAGGGGGCTGGATCCAGCAATTTCCAAGTCTCCCGCAGGCAGGGCAGGCCCCAAGAGGGAAATGGTGAAACGGGATCCTCTTTAAAGACTCCGCTTTGCGTGTTTTTTTTTTTTTTTTTTTTTTTTTAACATTTTTACTACTATTATTATTTATTTAAAAAAAATCTCACTTGATGTTTGAGAAGAACTTTACAACAAATTAACAGAAGGGTTTTAAATGCCCAAGAAGGCCAGACTCCAGGTCAGCCTTGTCGCTCTGTGATTGCTCACCTCCCCACAGCATAAAAGCTCAGTGCTGGCCTCTATGAATGGGCCCGTCCTGTCCTGGGGGGAGTCATTTGGGAGGCTCTGCGGGGCTGGCCCCTAGACCTTTGATCTTCAAAGAGAACTGGTCCCTGGGTGGTGGTGTGGGGGTAGTTCTCACCCTCAACCTGGGTTTGTAAATGAGAACAAGCGTCACAGGGCTTCACAAGTTGGGGTGCACTTGCAGAGCCTGTGCACTGAAAGTTTCTTAGCTCACCCCCCTGGGGCCATTCGCCCTAGCACCACCTTGGACAAGTCCCAAAATCCGCTGAGAGCATGCACTTTCCCAACGCTTATTTTTCCAAAGAGCAACCCAAATCGACCAGATTTGATTTTGCCCATAGCAGACTCAGGGTGCCCAGGGGGGCTGGGGTGGGGGCAGGGTAACGTCAAGCCACAAGCTTGCCGGCAGCAGTGCCAAGGCACCCAAGGCACCAGGGCGTCTTTTGGTGTTTTTCTTCTGAGCGCACAGCTGATTCCGGGGTTTTTGTTTGTTCGCTCTCCTAGCGTTTTCTTTCTCAATCTGCCCTTCTTCCTGGTTCACCTCTAATCTCCTCGAGATCGCGGTGGGGTCGCATGCCTGCCTGGGAGCAGGGACAGCCGGAGGGTTCTCAGATCAAAATCTGCCCAGCCCCTGCCTGCGCTCTCCTTGGTTTCCTGTCTATATTACTGGGGTGGGTTTCCTTTCGGAGAAAATCGACTTAAGTCTCTCTGGTGCCTTCAGGGTCCGGTGTGGGTGGGGAAAGGGTAAGGTAAACACCACACAGAGTGAGGTGAGGTCAGCGACTGAGGGGGGTCTCTCTATTTCTCCCTCCCTTTCTCTCTCTTTCCGTTTCCTCTGTCTTCGTCCCCCACCACACCCCCGTGTGTGTGTGTGTGTGTGTGTGTGTGTGTGTGTGTGTAACCCTGAGGCATCCCAGGTCTTCAGTTCTGGTTGAGCTTTCAATCTCCAGCCCTCCACTGTTTAGTCCAGAGACAGGGGGCCCTACCTAGGCGGGAAACTCAGGCTCTCTGAGTTTTTGCAGGATCTATTGTGGAAAGATCATGAAGGATCTCCCATTCAGCCTTGCTAACACCCCTCATCATATACCTAGGGTGGCCACAAGGTCCTCCCCGCCTCCCCCGCCCAGGCTGTCACCCAAAGTTCTGAGTTTGATGATATGCCCCTGCAATGTGACTTTTTAGGCAAAATGTGTAACTTACTTTGTTTTAGTTTCCTTTTTAAGAAACCTGAGCTTGGGGAACAGCTCAAATCAGTTCCAGGCTTCCTATCTGTTGACAGTGGAGACTTGGCCAAAATGTGAGGTGGACAGGTATTGTTAGGCACTAGACTGCCTTGGATGACAGATGAGGCTTGCTTGAAGAGAGGCACACAGTGAAGAGGAAGGGACCTAAGTCATGTTAGAACCCTGTGGGTGGTTGACTTAGAATTCTAACTGCTGTTTTCTGAGAACTACTAAACCAGAGACACTGGAGGCAGAGTGAACCCTTCAGTGGAGCGTGTGGCCTGTTTCCCAGCTCCCCAGGGGACAGCAGTCTCTCCTGGGTTCCTAACCCGGAGCTGGTGGCAGTTATAGCAAAGATCAGAGCACAGTGTGACTTCTTGGACTATCTCCTTTGAGGGAGAGGCTGTCAGGCCATTTTATAGAAGAAGCTGAGGCGAGTTATGATGGGACTTGGCTCTGCTGGGCTAGCTGAGATCCCTCTCTAACCCAGCACAAGGATGCTCTTCCACATAGCTGCGTAGCCCCCAGCTGATGACCCCTGGGGCAGGTACCCTTGACTCTCTTAAGGGAAGCTGGTCTTGTTTATCCCCCCTCTACTTTCCCTTATTAGTTTACTTTAATTTTGAGTTTGGCAGGAAAGCCTATGGCGGCCATCAAGGGAAACACTCTGATTAGAATTGAAGCCTTCCGAGCTCGTGTTTGCTACTTTAAAACTCTTTGGCTGGCAATGAATATGGATGGTGGTTGCTTCCTATGAATATGGAGGAGCGGGTGGAGGGGTGTGTGGCGGATGGATCACTATTTAACATTAACTTCTGGTAACCTTGCCTCTTCTCTGGCTTTTCCGCACTATTATCCTGGGAAGGGTCAGCACCCGGTGCCTTTTTACAAAATACAATTAGTCACTTTTTGCCACATGTGTTTGCCCCTGGACCTTATTTGCCATCCTATATAATTATTAGAAAAATCTTCTAATTTTATTTGAAATTCTAAGTCGACACTTAGGTCAAAGTTCACGACACAGCATTGTGTTTAATTTCTCTTTTGTTCGCCTCCCCTGGACTCCTGAAGAATTACTCTCACAGGAAGCTCCCAGCCTGCTCTCTGTCTTACCACTGCAGTGACAGTGGGCGCCCGCCGTTCAGAGTTGAGCTCGGAGCATCTGCTCCGGACGAGAGGGTGTTACAGCCAGCCAGCTCTTCACAGAGCTGTGTCCGGATGGCTGCGTCCCACGCTGCAATGACAGACTCGACTTCCAGACCTTTCCCTTGCACTTACTGTTTCCTTCTTCTGGAATGTTCTTTCTCCTCTTCACCTGCTGGATGAGTGCCTGCTATTTCTTTAAGACTCCTCTCAAGCCTGCCTCTTGGCACCCTTCCCTGACCATGTGGGAGGTGGCCATTTCCCTCCTGTTTGCTCTCCTGTCCCCCCACTTAGTGACCTCTGCTACAACCACATTCCCTACTATTGTGGCTTCTGCATCCCCACTGCCTGTGTGGCTCATATTTTGACCTACTCCCCTCAACAGCAGTGACCTCGTTTGTATCATTGGGGTGCTAATGTGGCTTACTTTCTGGGTCCTTTGGATTAGATGAGATACTTGTGTTCATAGCCGCTGCAGAGTAATCCTCAACGGATTGCAACATGGCTGCTTCTCTTCAGACCTATGAGCTGCTTAAGAGCAGGGAGGGAGCTCCATACAGCCACTTTCTTCCCTCCCTCCTGCCTCTGCTCTGTCTTTCTCTCTCTCCCTGACTCTCGGTTCTCCCCTCCACGTTCTCAAACTCTGTGTAGCCCAGGCTGGCCTCCAACTTGTGATCCTGTTGATTCTACCCTTCCAGTATGTATCTCTGTCTCCTTGACCCATGATGGCCAGTGTTCCCAATGCTCGACACGTCACAAATGTTCAGCTAGTGTTTTGGAAACAATAGACAGAGTTTGGGCCTGGAGAGACCAAGAGTCAGAGGTCATAATGAATCAATCACCCAGCATCAGCTCGCCATTTACTTCACACAAGGCACTGTGCTGGGCTCTGCAATGCATTCAGAGGAGCAAAAACCTCCACATGCTCACTACATAATTGGGGTGATAAATTAGGGTGATGTGTAAGCCCCTTGATAGGGCCATTCAGCACAGAGCAACGCTGCTGCAGGTAACAGGACCTCAACCCCTTCCTGATCCATCTGCCGGTATCCTCTTAATGTTTCTTGTTTGTTTCAGTGCAGAATCACCATGCCCAGGGCCTTAAGCTGCAGGGCTGTGCCTGCAGGAGCCTATCCATTTGTTTATAGGTCATGCATTTTAAAATAGATTTTCTCAAAGAGATAGTTTAAGATATTTTAAGCTTTGGGCCCCATAAAACCTGAATCTACCCCATTTGTGCCACTGGGTAGCTTCACATATGTAGTGTCTCTCCAGTGACTTGAACAGTGAGCTCTTACTGTGAGCCACACAAGACACTGGTGTATATTAATTAAAGTACCTACTGTGAGTTCTATAGCCTATTCACTTGTATCAGATCAAAGCTAGACTTTAGTGAGGGATACAAACATTTCCTTACTTTGGAAATGTTTGCATCCCTCCACAAGTGTGGGCTTACCTTAGGCCCATTTCTCACGAGAGCCTCACTAGGTCACTTGTTCTTTTAGCCTGGGCATATCACACGTTGCTCAGCCTCTCTGCCTAGGATGCCTCCCTTCACATCTGGCACCTGCTTGTCATATCCTTTGAGCATGCTTCAAAGGCAATGTGCTTCCCCCGGCCCCTCTCCTGGCCCCTCCCCTTCCTCGTCCTTTGGTCCCTCTTCCCTCCCTCCCCCTATCCCCTCCCTGGCCCCTCCCATCCTATGTTCTTTGCACCATGGTGTTGCCCACCTGCTTTGATGGATGTCTTGGAGTGGAGTTTACCTTTGTTGCTGGTTTCTGACCATGGTCTCCCTTGTGAGGGTTTGCATTTTGTTTCAGGGTCCCCGACTCCCATTCATACCACTAAACTTACACCTGCTGTCTGTTGACAACCAACAGCCTCTTTGTTGGAAGAAAGGAGGGAGAGAGGCAGAGAGGGAGGCTGGGGTTTTCACTGTCAAAAGAGTGTTGGAAATAACAGGTGAGGTTCCCAAGGAAACTGGACAGACAGACATACAGACATCCTAAGCTTGACCTTTGTCTTAGGGTCACTACTGCTGTGATGAAACACCATGACCAAAGCACATTGGGAAGGAGAGGGTTTACTTGACTTACACTTCCAGATCACTGTTCATCATCAAAGGAAGTCAGGACAGGAACTGAAACAGGGCAGGAGCCTGGAAGCAGGAGCTGATGCAGAGGCCATGGAAGGATGCTGCTTACTGGCTTGCTCCCCATGGCTTGCTCAGCCTGATTTCTTATAGAACCCAGGACCACGAGTCCAGGAATGGCAGCACCCACAATGGGCTGGACCCTCCCCTCTTGATCACTAATGAAGAAACTGCTCTACGGGCTGGCCCGTAGCCCACACTTGTGGAGGCATTTTCGCAATCGAGGCTCCCTCCTTTCAGATGTCTCTGGCTTGTGTCAAGTTGACACAAAACTAGCCAGCACACCTTGACTCTTAAGGAGGTCATGGGTTAGAAATGACCGTTGGAGCTGGGTGGTGGTGGCAGTGGCGGTGGTGGCGGCGGCGGTGGCGGCGGCGGCGGCGGCGGCGGCACATGCCTTTAATCCCAGCACTCAGGAGGCAGAGCCAGGCGGATCTCTGTGAGTTCGAGGCCAGCCTGGTCTACAGAGTGAGATCCAGGAAAGGCGCAAAGCTACACAGAGAAACCCTGTCTCGGAAAAAAAAAAAAAAAGAAATGACAGTTGGAACCTAAGGTGACTGACATTGTTTTGTGTCTACGAAGTGACTCCTCTATGGGAGTGTTTCTGGCTTCTCTGCTCACTTTGCTGTAAGCAGAGACCACTTCAGTAGAGTGGAAATAATTAGTTCACCAGCCATACCCAAGGATTTATTATTTTTTAAAAAACGTCTACTTCTAGAAACAACTGCCCCCCCTTTTTTTTAAATGATTATATTGTTGATCTCCAACAGCATGTTTGAAAGATGCCTTCAACATGGTGTGCAAAACAAAAATGTTGCCACGGACGGGAAACTGGAGAACAATTCTTTTAGACTCTTTATGAACCCTGTATGCCTCAGCCCTTTGAGAAGATGGCATATAAGCTAAATTCCCTTTGATTCTGGCATGTGACACTGAAGAAAAAAATCAAAGGCATTATTTTTTGACAAGGTTTGAGGACCTAGAATTGAGAAAAGTACTCGGCATCGAGGTGGCTGAATTAATACTATTGAAATGGTGTTTATAAGATTGATAAGGAAGGTTCATTCACTAAAAACCATTATGGCAGATGTAATAATGACAGCATTCAACTTTCTTCAAAGGCGTGTATTAAGCGCCCACAGGTACTTGGCAGTCTGTGGTGCGCTACACAAAGTCAGACAGACGTGGTCCCTATTCACGGAAGCGCACACCATTGTGCACTGCCTTTGTTGGGAGCACAACTTTCTGCTTGTCGCTGTCGTCTGAGAGACGCTCCTTGTCATTATTTGTGCTGTCTGGGTTTTTTATTTTTGAGGGGTCTTTTCTTCTTCTTTCCTGTCTTTTAATTACACTGTACAAAGTGGTATTTTATCCTCTGGGGATGTTGCTGGCTGGCTGCACGTGGGGGGAGTACTCTTACCGAGTCGGGGGTGTGTCTCTGCAGAGTGTCCTCTTTACCCTTTCCGGGAGCACCACAGGTGCTTTGTCCCTCCGTGCTCACTTGAATCTCCGATGCTCTCTCTTTCCCCACCTTCCAGCCCCCATTGCCCAGCTGCCGCCTCATCAGAGGTGACAGTTTCCTGACTGTCAATGCAAGATTCTGCAGTGACACGGGAGGCCACCTGCTCCTCTCAAATGGGCAAAGCAACGTTTTACCCTTGTCCTCGTTAGATGTCTATTGCTGTGATAAAACACCACGACCCAAAGCGACTTGGTGAGGGAAAGGTCTATTTCTTCTCACTCTTCCACCACCGAGGGAAGCCAGAGCAGGAACTCAAGCAGGGAGGGAACCTGGAGGCTGGAGCTGATGCAGAGACCGTGGCTTACTCAGCCTGCTTTCTAATAGCATTCAGGAGCACTTGCGCGGGGGTGGCACTGCCCATAGTGATCTGGGCCCTTCCACATCAACCATTAATGAAAAAAAAATGCACCACAGACTTTCCCACAGGCCAGTCTAGTGGGAACATTTTCTCAGCTGAGGTTTCCTCTGCCCTAATGACTCTAGCTCGTGTCAAATTGTCATAAAACTAGCCTGCACAACCCTGAACACATTGGTGCCCACAAACCTGCAGCTTTTGGGATGCACAGTGCTGCAAACAGTTAAATATCGGTGTCAGGTAAATTGCATGGGATTGGGCAGGTGCAGAAGCCTCTGTGCAGGGGACTGTCACTTAGAGGCATTCTTTGGAGAAAGGGTCCACTTGCTCCCGGGATTCCAGATAACAGTGGATGAAAAATAAAATGGATCCAATCCAGGATTTTTTTTCCACCGGGGAAAAAGAAACATTAAATATCCTTTTAACTGATACAGAGAAACATAAAAATCACACTTATCAGTGGGTTACCAAGAGATGTTTTGACACACGGGTGCTTTGTATGATATTTAGGTGAGTTAAACAGTCTTTTTGTCAAATGCAAGGATGGAACTATGAAAACTTTTCTTCTAGATGTTTGAAATGTAGAGGCCATTCCGGTTCTCTGTAGTCGCCCAACTTCACAGCGCTGCCCACTGGCCAACCTGTACTCCCTCTTTCTCCCGCCCCTGGGAACTTCCATTCATAGTGGTTTGGGAAATAAGTTCTGGAAATGCCTCTATGGGGCATCCATGACTTTGCATACCCTTGACTCTGACTGAAGAATGATATGCAGAGGACACAGATTTACAGACACCTTCGTATTCTTGGAGTCTGTGGTGCTGTTCTTGTTGGTCACTTCCTATGAATGTCCTGAGAGAAGAGCCCAGTTCAGTTCATATCCCGGCATTTCCAAGGTAACATTTGCTCTGTTGCACTCATTTGTAGGTTCACCGAGTTAGTGAGGGTTAGTCACACAGTTCCTGTCTTTAATCCCATTGGCTGCGAGGAGGCCCAGATCTATACACAGTCCCCCAGAGGTGGAGCTTCTGGGAGTAGTGATTATTTTTCTTTATTTAAAAAAATATTTTATTTTATTATTTTATGTTATATGTCAGTGTTTTGTCTACCTGTGCAGATGTGTACCATGCTTGGTGTCCTTGGAGGTTCAGAAGAGGGTACCAGGTCCTGTGGAACTAGAGTTATGAATAGTTATGAATAGGTATGCAAAGTCATGTGGGAGCTGGACCATTATTCTACCTCTTATTTTCCCTCCAAGGAAATGGCCTCAGCTTTCTGTTCTGCTGAAGGAATCTTTCCATCTGTCCGGATGACCTTCTCCATGCTAACAGTCAAGGGACAGGCCTGCCAATCATGGAAGTACATGTATGACAAAGCCCCAGGAAATTTTGTTTCCACACTGGACAGTATTCCCCGGGGGGGGGGGGCAGAGCAGTGATGCAGATGTTTGGAGCTGGACCCCCATGAGTTGATTAAGCCTTAGTGGGGCAATGAGGGGGGGGGGTCCAGACCAGGGACTGGGGAATTCCTAAGTCTTCTGTGTGGACAGAATCAGAATTCTTTGGTATACACTGGCCCATAGCCTCATGCTTGTCTGCCTACCTCAAACGCCCACGGCCTCCCACAGAGACAGAGTTCCCACATGATGGTTGGGCCCTCTTGGTTGGACATGGCTGTCTATGAAGAACAAAAACAAGATCAAACCAGTTGAGCAGTCTCTGTGGGTCCTTACATCCCAGGCAGTTTCTTTTGTCCATAAGGGTAGGGATGGCTTTTGACCGGCTCCCTCCTCTGATCTGGAGGATCATTGCACTTAAAGAAGTTTCTGGAGAATTACATGCTGCTCTTCTCTGCAGTTAGGATCTACCAGTGAGGAAAGCAAGTCCCACCATGTAGACCTCACCTTCTTCAAACGGATGTAACACACGATGGATGTAACAGATATGAGGTTGGGTGGTGTAGTCACACAAAGACCGTGAGGTCAGGGTAAGGAATGGAGACTCCTGAGGTACGGCACAGAAGAGGGCTAGGAAGGGATGGAATGACAGTAAGGTATACAGTAGGAGCAGACGTTACAGAAACAGGAACAAAGCCGTGAAAACAGCACTGGCTGTGGTTTATCAGTGCGACTGCACCTTCATTTTTAATTAGTTTTGGTTAGGAACCTGGTGAGTGTTTCAGCAAAGGAACATTCTAGAATGAACACAGAGATCGAGGACCGTGAGTTTGATGTGTACATCTGAAGAACAGAAAAGAGGCTGCTGGGCTAGGACCTGGAATTTAGCTTTTCTGTGAGTGTGGAAGAAGAATTTCTTTCCATGGTGGCCAGTCTGTTGGGTTTGCATTGCTGTTTGCTTTTTTTAATTTTTTAAATTTTTTTATTTTTTGCATTTGTGTGTACATGCACATGTGTGGGCATGTGTATTTCTGTGTGTGTACCTATGTGCACGTGTGTGGAGGTCAGGGGTCAACATTGGTTGTTGCTTATCAGGAAGTGTCTTCTCGGTTTCTCTCTTTCTTTTTCCACCCATGTTGGAATTTAATCCTTTTACACAGGTTAATCAAATGCATCAAGAAAAGACTAAACATTGGTTTTTACCAAGGACAATACGTGTTGGTTGTTTTGTTTTTGAGACAAAGTTTCTCACTGGTTTCTGGGCTTCACTGATTGCTGGACTGGCGGGCCAGTGAGCCCCAGGAATCCTTTTGTCTCCTCTTCCTCAACTCTGAGGATACAGAATAAATACACATCATTTTATTTTATTTCACGTGGGTGTTGGGGGTTGAACTCAAGCCCTCCTGCCTCCCCAGCAAGCAGTCTAGCAGCTGAACCTCTCCCCAGCCCATCTCCCAGTTTCCAGAGGCAGTCTGCCATTTGTAAGCTGTAGAGATTTGTTGCTCGCAGAGCTGTTGAGATTCAAGATGGCAGGCAGCAGGGCTTAGTCTCTGCCCTCCATGTCTGCCGAGGGCTTAGTCTCTGCTCTAGAGATGGTAGCATCGCTACTCATCCTTACTTGGGGGCCAGGGCAAGGCACTCCCAGATTCTCTCAGGCCTTCTGTATTAGGACACCAATTTCATTTGGGAAAGCTGAGCCCTCCTGACCTTATCAGCTCCCGGAGGTCACACTTCTTAATGCTATCCATGCCATGGGGTGCTTGGTTTCAATATATGAATTCTGGGGAGATACATATATCCCAAGCCGGCACGGTACAAAAGCAGATGCTCCTCTTTTAACTCGAACGGTTCTATTTTTTGAAGAGGGCAGCCCACCAAGGTCCTGGTCGTACGTGTTCCGAGGGAGCTGTTCCTGTTTGCAGATAAATTCCAAAAAGCGGCTCCTTCCAGATGCTGTGTCTCCACGGCGCATGGCGAATGCCTGACATTTAAAATCCCGGAACCCAAACCTCCAGTGTGTTGTATCTCTTCGGAAATGATGAATTTCAAATGAACTCGAGTTAATGTAGTGCTTGTGAAGGGCGCCAGACAAACCGTGTTCAAAGCTGTAGACGCTCGACAAAACAGGTCCAGCAGGGCCACGCTCGGCAGATGGCACTGCCCTCCCTGCCTCGTGCCAGGGCCAGACGTCGCCTCTGAGCGTGAGAAGGTGAATTCTGCCTACTTCCCCTTCCTATCTCGCCTGTGGGGACCATGTTACTTCCAGAGAAGTTGTATGTGCTCATGAGAGTTAATAACGGAATACGATTAATCACAATTTCTATCTCAGTGGGATGGTTAATGTCAGGGGAATGCAGTCTGGGGCATGGAGAGGACTGGATCCGAGCTGGCGCCATGTGAGGGACTTCCAGTGTTCTACCTGGCCACCTACATGTGGCCCTTTGAAGAGATGTTGGTTATGGACCCTGCCATTTTAACTTAAGTACTGCAGACGGACTAGGCTCGTGGTACTTCCTTGTGGATGCCACCCACACCTTTCCCAGTGTGACAACAAAATGCCTCTAGCCCTTGCCATGTGTCCCCAAGGTGACAAAAATCATTGTAGATCATGGCAGTGTCTGAGTGACAGTGACAAGCTGCGTTTTTACAAAGTGGCTTCTCAGCCACTGTGCTTTGCTGGTACGGCAGGAGCTCACCAGGACTTACTTTTGACAGACTTTTGGATACCACACACTCCTTCCCCCGGCGGTAGAAACAATGTATTCCTTTCAGAAAACTTGGTACAAAGTGAAACTGCAAAGTTAAACTGAAATTCTTGTTTTTCACCAGACATCAACAAACTGTGAGTGTATCTATTCGACCCACATGCTCCTGTGCCTGTGCGTGTGTGAGTGTGCGCACTCAGGGGCATGTGTGTTCAAATAGATATGTTGTATGTGTGGTATGTGCAGGTTGTGTGCATGAATGTGTGGTGTAAGCAGATTTGTGCATGTGTGTATGTGCCACACGTACAAGTGTGTGCACAGGTGTGTATGTATGCAGATGTACTGCATGCATATGTGTGCATTTGTATATGTGTATGGGGCAGGTACTTGCACATATATATGGAGGCCAGAGGAAGACACTGGGTATCTTCTGTCACTCTCTGATTTAGACTCATGTGACAATGTCTCTCACTAAACCGAAAACTTGTCATTTTGGCCAGACTGGCCATACAGTAAGCTCCCAAGATCCACCTCTCTCTGACCCCAGAATTCTGGGGTGACAGGCATTTGTATTCATACAAAACTTTTTACTGTTGGCACTGGGGAGTCAGATTCCAGTCCTTCTGTTTGCAGAGCAAGCATCTTACCCTCTTAGTCATCTCCCCGAACTCTGTTTACCTCCTTCTCCTTGGCCCCAGACTCCACAGGTGAAGTGGGCTATCTCCGTCTTTCTTAGCCCTGGGACTACAAGTGTGTGCCACGATGCCTAGCATTTTAACACAGGTGCTTGGGGGGTAGAACTCGGGTATTCATTCGGCAAGTACTTAACTCACTGGGCTGCCCTCAGCCCCCGTATCTATTCCTTTTTTTGGGGCATCCGCCTGTGTGTAACTAGATACACCTTTGTTACGGAAACAAAGCCATGCTTTTGTACTGAGTCGGTGAACACCCTCAAGGTCTGGGATGCTTTTAAGCATTCTCCCCATGGCTGTAGCAGCTTCAGTCATGGAGACCGACTGTAAGCAGCTTATCAGTTCATAACTACTGACATTTCTGTTGTTTCAGGTTTCTCCCTGTAAACAGTTATGTCCACATTTAGATGCTCTGAGATGGACAAGGACATAGAATGCCAGATTTGGGCCGGGCAGGGATAAGCAATAGGTAGCAGGAACAAGAGGAGGGTGGTACCAGGACTACAGGAGGATGGAGAGGTCCTGCTGACTGAGGAGGGAGTCAGGAAAGGGACATGATCGTGGCAGTGAGCTGCTGTGACTTTAGAGATGTCTCGTGGTCAAGTGGAAGCTCGGATTCAGGCTTAAGGCACTGTTTGTAATTACCTTAGGGTTAACATGCAAGCCACATGGGTCATACGATATTAATTTTAATAACAATGTGTGTAATACCCCAAATATCCACATTGTTATGTCAATGTGTAGTGCTAGCCACATCTCAAGTTCTTAACTTCCAGAGGTGGCATGTGGCCAACCTTATCAGAAATGAAAGCTTTGGGTGAGTGCATGATGGTGTTCACTTTGCCACTGGTAAGTAACTGAGGCAGTGCCTGGGGATGTCTGTCTGGAAAGGATGTTACTGCCGTGTAGTTGGTATAGAGAAACAGCTGAAGACCCCAGGGCACAGGGGTGTGACCCTGGCAGAAAGTGAGGTAGCCGAAGTTGTCCACAATACTGAGATTGGGCTACAGTCATCCATAGCCAACAACTGCCCAAGAGTACAGGCTGCACAGAGTAAGTTCAAGGCCGGCCTGGACAACTTGGGAATCTTTTTTGTCTCAAAATAAAAGAAACTTATGGAAGGGCCAAGGATATTAGATCAGTGGTGGAGCATCTGCCTGCCATGTGTGAGGCCCCAGCTCAAAAACAAAGAAAGGAGCAGAACGCTGCTGGTCACTGTGTCAACAAGGACTGTCGCTGAATCCCACAGCAGCCCTGCGATTCGAGCAGAGAGTGGTAACAAGTGAGTGGGCTCGGGAGAGGCTCACACAGCTCAGGCCACCAGACTCATCAGTGGGGCTAAACAGTGGCCTGGTGGAAGTAAGCCTTAACAGTCACTCCAACAGTGTAGAGACACGAAAATCCAGTTTATAGCCCAGTCTTCATTGGTGTATAGAACTTCCTTCTCTCTCTCTCTCTCTCTCTCTCTCTCTCTCTCTCTCTCTCTCTCTCCCCCTCTCTGAGACAGGTTTTCTCTACATAGTCCTTAAACTCACTCTGTAGACCAGGCTGGCCTCAAACTCACAGAGATCTGCCTGCCTCTGCCTCCCTAGTGCTGGGATTAAAGGCATGGGACACCGTGCCCCACCTGCAACTAACTTCCTTCCTTGATGATTCTGAGATTCAAAAAGGAAGAGGAAGCCCAGCACAGACTGTGATGGGCCCTGTGACTTTCCAGCACACTCAGCTTTTGTTGATGTTCTCTCCCAGTCTCCTCTTCTGGTCCTCCCCAGCTTCCCGGTCCCCTTCCTCTTGCTAGAAGCCCTCATCCTGCATCCCTGCTGCATGCATTCTATTACCCCTCCCCCCTTCTAACTCCCTTAGGACCCCCCTTGCCCCACTCACGGCCCCTTCCTCTTTTCCTGACATATATCCTCATCCCTACACACACATAGGAAAAAATAAAATCTAGAAAAATTAAAACCGAGGATTCACAGATGACAGAAAATCCGACATTTGCCTTTCTGAGTCTGGGTTCCTTGGCTGACACTAATAATTTCCAGTTCTATCCATTTTCCTGCACATTGATTTTTCTTTGCCTACTGGGCCACACGGGCAGGCAGCTAAATGATCTAAATTTCAGGCGTCCTCACCTACAGGGCAGATGCTCACGATGTCAGGTTCTCACGGAGAGTGTGGGCAACAGCTCTGTGGTGCAGCACGGTGGCGTTAGAAGACTCTTGCCAGGTGGCCTGCTAAACCAATGTGCATTGGTGTCCCTGTATCCTCGGTGTCCACTTCAGCGCCAGTCGAAGTGAGAGCCTGGCTTCTGAGTGTGGAGGGCCAGGATAATGTCTACACCTTATATGCTTGAAGTTTATAGTCATGGAGAGTAAGAGCTACATAATAGAATTACATTTTCCCGGAATGCAAATGAAAAAGCATAGACAGAACTCTGCTCTCTTCCCGTACCTTCAAATATTTGGGGGAAGCGGTAAGATTTCAGAGGCAGTGTGAGGAGGCATTCAAAATAGCACATTCATGGGAGGAAAAAAAAAAGCCCCACTGAGAGCAAGGGCATTTGCGGCGTGGAAGTGGAGTGTTAATTGAAATCGGACGCTGCCAACAGGAGCTTTGGAAGGCGCCCAATCAGGATTCGACTAATTAAGACATCTTTAAAATTGAACAGGTTGGACCGTCTTAAAGAAGAATTGAACCACATGAAAACTGTGTGCTAAGGAATGTGACTCTGGAGGTTTACAGAAGAAAATGAACACACTGTAAAAGAGTTCTGATAAAGTCGAAGGGCAGAGGAAATGCCAGGTTCATAACCTTGAGTGTCCACGTCACATCACAGGCAAGGAATGTGGGCTGGTTCTGGGCCAGACGGTCCACTCAGAACACCTTGGAAATTAACTGCTAATGTTAGCTTGGTCCACTCAGAACACCTTGGAAATTAACCTGCTGGAGTTAGCTTGTAAGTGATTTTGAATTTTTTTTAATGGACTAGCTCCTCATTCATGCCCAGAAGTACTTTATTGCTGGGCTGCATGTCCAGCCATTTATTATCTATCTATCTATCTATCTATCTATCTATCTATCTATCTATCTATCTATCATCTATCTATTGTTCTATAATTTTGAGATAGACTCCCACTAAATTGTTCGGGTCAGTCTTGAACTCACTTTGTAGCCCAGGCAGGACTTGAGCTTGCAATTCTCCTGCCTCAGCCTCCCGAGTAGGTAGATAAAAAGCCTGCACTACCAGGCCTTGCTTATCTTAGACATATTTTAAGGGGACCTCTTCCCCCTTCTTGAATTGTGACTCCACAGGCCCAAACCTTTCAACAGGGCCCCCCTGCCAGGCGTAGCCTGCATCATGGGAATTTTCTTTTCTTTTAAATGTCTTCCTGTGGCCTCACTTTCTATTTCCCACGAAGCCCGTCACAAAGGCTCTATTTTAACGTGTTACTAAATAAAGTAGTGATTCTAGAAAGAACACAGATAAGACGCCTAATTTTTAAGGTTGTGCGAAGCACTCTGCTCACCTGACAGCCTGTATTTAGTATAATGATTTATTTGCTCTTCCAGAAAGCTAACAATTTACGTTAAAATTTCAGATACAAAAGGTAAGGTTACCACGGCATCGTTTAATCAATAGTGTGACTCGGTACACAGGAAGACTCCAGCCCCACCAGAAAATATTTTGACAAGACTTAAAACAGTTAGAACTTCATCAGATTTGCTCATTATTGGAGACGGTGGTTGTGTGTGCCGACTGAATCGCAATAAATATTTCTGTGATTGAGAAACTTGTTAAAGCCCCACTGCAAGCTGACTTGAGCCTTAAATTATTTCTTCATAATCTGTAAATAAGGTTGACATTCCCTTGGCATCACAATAAATATTAAGGCCATTTGGAAGAGAATGTGCTGGTTTAGAGGCCCGCTTCACAAAAAAACAAGCTTATTTATATTATTGGCACAGAGGATGGGGACACACCATGGCCTTCTGCGTTTGGCAAACCAGCCCGACATATTTCACATTATCGTTACATTTGTTTTGGGGTTCGGAAGTCATATAATTAAGATACTAGTAAAGTATTTGTGGAGCTGTTTTGCAGAAGTGCATTCCCAAATGTTTTTCATTTCTTTCTTTCTCTTTCTCTTTCTTTCTTTCTTTCTTTCTTTCTTTCTTTCTTTCTTTCTTTCTTTCTTTCTTTCTTTCTTTCTCTCTCTCTCTCTCTCTCTCTCTCTCTCTCTCTCTCTCTCTTTCTTCCTTTCTTTCTTTCTTCTTCTCCTTCTTCTCCTTCTTCTTTTAAATAACATAGTCAACGAAGGCCTATTCATAATCACCACCAGTTGATAACAAAACAGTACATTCCATGGTTTTTCTGTTTTTGACTAACAAATAACACAACTTCAGAACCTGTGAAGAATGAACAGCGAGGAAAGTGAAGTTTCCAGACTCATGTTTGCTGGCAAGTGAGTGGCGATGTCTGGGAAAGATGAGGAGACTGGGATGGAAGTAAGAAAATGGAGGGAGACGGGATCCTAGAGATCCTCTTAGGAAGTTCTTTCTTAAAAATCTTTATTTATTTGTTTGTTTGTTTGTTTGTTTGTTTATTCAGTGCGGTAGATTGAGCTCAGGCTTTGCCTGTGCTAGGCAAGCACTCAGCCACCAAGCTGCACCTCTTGAGGTTTACGTTGGTTTGTTTGCTTGAATTCGGAGACAGTTTTACTAAGGAGCCCAGGCAGACCTTGAAGTGTTTACCCTTCTGAATGGCTGAGATTGGAGGCCACACCGTCAGGCCCAGCTGTGTGTGTGTGTGTGTGTGTGTGTGTGTGTGTGTGTTAGCTGGTGAATCACACCCGTTTCCTGATCACTAACCCCACGTTGTGCCCCTCTGTCTCTCTTTCTGTTTTTAATATTGAAAGAACTGTTCGCTTTTCTCTGTTGTGCCAAAATAGGATGGGCACATCATTCTTTTGTGGGTGAGTGTTTCCTTCCAGTTCTGGGCCCAGTTCTGGGTCCAGTTCCATGTGTTTCCTTCCAGTTCTGGGCCCCAACTGTTGGTGATCAGGAGTTGAATTCTGGCCGTGCCCATCAGCTTGACCTTCAACTTCCAGGCCTGCCAGCATTTTCTGCTGTCCTGGCCTCACCCTCTTCTCCTTCACTCTCTCCACAGTGGGGACCTTCCTTCTGCTTTCTGGAAGCCGAGGCATACTCCTGCTGCCTCCAGTCTGCTCTGGCCACGCCCTGCCTTGGAAGACCTTCACTATGTCTGCTGTCTCCATTCCACATGGCCTTCCCCAGAGGGCTCTTCTCTGTTGCCCTGAGATGCGCTCCTCCCCCTCCCCCTCCCGGGGCTCCCTTCATCTCTACCCTGCCATGTTTTAATTCTCAGGACATGTCACTGCCCAAGCACGACTGTGTGGACCCCGCACATCCACTGTCCCTTTCTTCCTCTGCACCATGAGCTCTGTGCTCAGGGACCTTGCTTGTTCTGTATCCCCTGCACCTAGAACCGGAGGTGCTCAGATCTCATCTGAGGGCCTCACAAGGCAAACTGGGCAGATAGATCCCTCTTTACATGTCATGAGACGGGGATCTGGAGAAATGAGTGAGTCACTTCAGGAACCTCAGCAAGGGCTGACAGATAAGCATGGCTGCTGTCCCCAACCCGGGCACTTTGCTTATTTTCTCTGTGGTCCTTTCCCTGAGACTTCACTGTTCAGTGTCAGGACCACTTGCAGACCGCCCCTCAGCAAGCCCTCTGACACACATGGGGAGGACCTGTACCCACAACGCTTGCCACACCTCTCTGGTTTTTGGTATGAGTTGGTCTGAATCCCATGGAGAACGCCTTCACTCCTCCTCTATTTGTGAAGTGCTAGGGATTGAACCTGGGGCCTCGAACACACTCGGCAACTCATGTACCATGAGTTACAGCCTGCGTATCCTTTATCACCTTTTACTATTTAGCAAGATGAGCAATCTTAGTTTCTGGACAGTCTTCTTAACATTTCATTCAGCTCATGGGGCTATGAGGTGGCTCAGCTCGATGACTGGAGTTCAACCCCTGGGACCTACACAGTAGAAGAAAAGAGCCAACTCCAGCAAACTGATCTTTAACAGCTACATTTATACACACACACACACACACACACACACACACACACACACACACACACACATAATCTTTAAAATTTTTTTTTAAAAAGTAGCTAAAAGGGCTTGGACTTCACCCGTGTTATGGGAGGTGACCTGAGGTCACACCTGACCTTGACAGCTGTGACTTATTGGTGCCCAGGAGATGACCCCCTCCAGGTGTCTGTCACACTCACCTGGGTGTCCTCGTTCTGCACAGGGCTCTCCAGCAGGGAAAGGGGACAGCACCAGAGAAGGTGCAAGGTTGAAAAATAGAGAATGATGTTAGTCAAGGGAACCGGGAGGTGAGGAGGTGTCGGGGGACAGAAGTGACAGAAAGGAGGTTCTGCCAGGGTGTGCTCAGAGGGGAGTCACAGGCACCACTCCGCTGCTGAACACACACACGGGTTCTGGGGAGATCTCCGAGTCTGGCTGTTCCTCTTGCCCTTGACCATTCAGTGCTGTTTTTTTTTTTTTAATATGAAAATATGTATTTTTCTTTAGTGGAAACTAGAAACAGTCATTACAGACTATCAGGAAAGTGACTATTATTGGAAGCCTACTACTCAGTGTAAATATTGACCTTCTCACATGTTGCTTCTACATGTTCTTATTAGAATTCCTTTTAAAACTTTATCATAAAAATGTGCAAATAAAAACATCACACATCAACATTAACCAGACTCAAAGGCTGTACATTTCCACAAACTTCTACACAGCTCAAGCAACCATTCTGAACTGATGGAGCGTCACACTGTGTTCCACTAGGAACATGTTTCTATGAGTTTGTCTACCACCCAAACCGAAAAGGCCACAATAGAGTTAGGGCTAGCTTTGTTGTTGTTGTTGTTGTTGTTGTTGTTTTTCTGTATTCACATATAATTTTTTATAAGCATCTTTCCGGGTTTTTTAAATTTAGTCTTCCTAAGTCTTGAGTGGGTCCCTTTTTAGTGCTCAGTAGTTAGAGTCTAATTATGGTGATATTGAGATGGACCTGGGTGAGAGGTGCCATTGTTTAACATACCATCCCTCTATATTTGGACGGCTCCCTGTTTGTGACAGTTTTTAAAAGCTGGAAGTAAATGCTCTTTTTTCATTCATGACTCGGAGGCTCTATTGCTGATGGTCTTCAGGGCATGAGTTCACCAAAGTGGAAGTCACCAGTGGGAAACTATTGATATTTCAAACTCTTAGTGTCATGGTCAAAGCTCTTGTTTGTCGTGGTTATTGCTTTTCTTTGTGTCTGTCGGTCTGTCCTGAAAATTGAATGGAATCCTGTAAAGGTGAGCTCTTCCCAGGTCCGCATCACCACAGAGAAAGGTGATGTCGGAGCAGGCCTGCCTTACTAGTGACCCTCAGTCAAGGTTCCTAGCTAAGAACAATCTAGAGACCCGCCTCCTGGCTTCCTGAGAACTGTGTTCTGCTGGAGGCGGTGGTACAAGACACACTTCTCGAAGATTTTCATCTGTTTTCGGAAATGAAATCTAAACACATATTTTTGAAACTGCTGTAAATTTTTGCAAAGCTACAGTGTTTTCCTTGGGTGTCCAGGACATATGGTTTGTCTTTCGGTGTTACTAGTAGCCAAGTCCTGAAAATATTAACTATTTCATTCTTCCAAGGAAAGTGTAAAATTATCCTTTATTTTCTTTTTTGCCTCCCACACTTTGGTTTTAACAAAAAACGAGACATTCCTATTATAAGTAATTACAGCCCTCTGTTACAGGCCTTCAGCGCCGTAAAATTAGCTATTGTGCTAAATAATTAGCACATGTCATTCAGAATATCCTAAAAATTATCCGCAACATCAAGCAGGAACTATACACTGACACTTGGCCACGCTCTCCAGAAAACTGCTCAATGAAAATTAGGTACTGGCAACAGGTGCCTTGAAAACAATTTATTAATCATTACCAAAAAAAAAAAAAAAAAAAAGGCTTTGAATGATGGCATGTAAAAGCGTTTCAAAGTTAGGAACTGTCTGAACTCTGACTTCTTAAACACAGTGTTGCCTACTGGCATGTTAATTGTATCCTTGAAGAGAATTCCAGCACTGACTTCCAGCAGCTGATTTGCACAAACAGCTGAGCCTCCCGTGGGCTCAAGGAACTGGACAAATGAGGATCGGGTCCCCTGAAGGGACAGAACTCCCATGTAGAAAGACATCACCAGCAGAGAGCCCCCTGTGTGTGCTGCGCTGCTTTCCTTTAATCAGTGAGGTTTCTGTTTAATATATATATATATATATAAAATGTTTACCAAAATGTAGCTGTTTTGAAAGGTTTAGTGGCTCTTTGGTTGGGTAAGAACCTTGATGTGCTCACAGACCTGAGATGAGGAGTCAAATGTATTCCAGAAAGTCATGAGAATTCCCAGTTCCTCCTGCTTGGGCGACATGGTTGATGGAGACCATGTGCTTTAGAAGACTAGCATTTGAAGATCCCATCACAGTTGTGACTGGAATAACTTAGTCCAAATTAGGTAAAAGCCCTACTTCTAATATTCTTTCAAAGGTCGATTAGTTTTAGTATCTATGCAGGAACTGATACTCAACTGTCAATCAGAAGTTTGATAAGGATTAGACAGTTGTGTGTTTAAAATTGACACGAGCACACAGGAGACGAGACAAGGAGTAGTATTAACCCCCACCCCCAAAGACAGCTCCTTCACTCTGCTGAAATCAGACAAAACAGACTTGCTGAAGTTAGAAGAAAACCTTCAAGGAGAGTCTGATAGTTTCAGATACCCTCTAGAAGGCAAGCATAGCTACAGCAAAGGCTGCAAACACAGACACGCATGCTCCCAGCACTGCTCAGTGACCACCAGCCTAGTGGGAACGGGTGTCGTGCAAGACCATGTCCCA